>VZRW01003513.1:0-32783 GCA_013398125.1 Aegotheles bennettii
TGTCTCAGGTCCAGTTCCTCAGGCAATGGGTGCACATTGATGAATAGCACTTGGGCCTTTTATTGAGCTTCAGGGGCAGGCATTACGTCCAGGTGTTTCCTCCAGAGATAATTTCCATGGTAAGCAAAAACAGGCATTTTACAGTCACTGAGCATGTGGCATGAAGGAAAGATAGCATTAAACCTTTCCACATTTTGAGTTGGGGGTCGCACAGACCCTGTATTTTATTACCACTTGGTGATCTCACTTACCAAACTTCTTTGTGTGCCTTAGAAAAGCAGGTGTTGCAGAAGGAGGTCTGGGTAAGTGTCCTTCAACATTGTCCCACATCTCTCTTGGCAGCACTTCACTCCTACTACCTCTTCTTTTTATTATAACTCTGATGTTTGAGACATTAACCCTCTCAGTTCTCAGTTCCTTACACATGATCTTACTATTCATAGATATATTACGTCTATGAGGTGAAGCTTTTGGCATTTGACAGTAAATGCGTATATGATTGCTCTTATGCATGCATGCATGTTGTTTTCATTTATCTAGAATGGGATGAAATAATTAATTAACACTATGAATTGCATAAAAATATATAAACCATACATGATTATTATAAATAACTGAAATATATATACATCATAGTAAAGATGAATGGTTACTTAAAGTAAATGTAAGTTCTTCTGGATAAGTAAGTGTACTGGAAAGAACCTTTGTAAGTCACCTGCTTCAAAAGGCAGTCAAAGCAGGGCAACTTTGAAAGTTGATCAGATTGCTCAGAGTTTTGTCTTGTCAGGACACCTCAAAAAGGGATTATTCACAGTTTCTATGGCTAACACGTTAGGCTGCTTAATCATTCTTACTGAGAATACCTTTTTTCCAGAATTTGGTCTTGTTTCAATTTGGGAAATTCTTTATTTCTCTTTGAACAGAACTCTTTAATTTTAAATTCATGCAACTTTTGTACTGTTTAATGTTACATAATGTCCAAATCATCTTTTTTTTATTTTAAAAGTTCAATGTTGTATTACAAGCCAGCTATTGTAGATTTTCTTTATAATCTATACAGAGAAATAAGCAGATCTAGATGATAAGATTTCTTCTCTCACACCATTATTTTAAGAAGAAATTAATTGTCACCTAGAAATATAATTTATTCCTTAGAAAACCATGAAAACAATGTATTATAGGAACTCTTCTTTTCTAAATTGAATGTACATTTGCTTTATATCAAGAGATCTTTTTTAATGTGATTTAATAACCAGACAGCAGATGGATGTCTCAATTTAGCAGCAGTGAATTGTGTAGGAGTCTTATTGATTATTTGTCATAAATTAGAAGCTGGCTCTGTACAATGAGTGATAACAAAAAAAATCTTTTTTTTTTTTAAATGTTATCCGTTGTTCAAATTTTATTTTTTAAAAAATAAATAGGTGGGAGGAGTTTATTGACTGTTGCATAATCAATATGATTTTCTGATTTCTACAAATAATATAATTAGTCCAGCTTAGAGCAGAAAATTTTGTCTACTTTGTGTTGTGCAATTTATTGATTAATCAAGCCATTATTTGTTATTTTCCTGATGTCAGTTAAAAACAATGTTAACTTTTTTAATTGTTTTGTTTAATTATGGAAACAACATATTTGTGATTCACAAAACACTACTCAAATAGCTTGTAAGAGGTGAGATACTAATGCTTAGGAATTACAGCTTTCTCCAGGAAATTCAAAAGAAAATTCATTTTGGATAAATGATAAAATTTATCTCCAAGTTAAAACAAACCAGGAAAAAAAAGGAAATTACTACATTAGTGGATTGTTCTGTGAACTTCAACTTGTTGAATCCCTTCCCTCATTACACATTCTCTGGTATTTCTTTCCCTTGTACAGAATATGTATCTATTCTTGTATGAATATATGTCTAATATGGACTAAGTTAAAATTTATAAACTCATTTTCATCTCAGGTCATTAAGTGTGAATAGTTAGTATTACATATTTTCCACTGATAGTCCAGATAGGCACATGCCTTAGGATATACTGTTATATGCTGTTTAGCAAGAAGTTTTTAATTACATATATTTATATTTAAAGAATATATATATATATATAACACTGTATGGTATTTTTAAATCTTAACAAGCAAAAACCCCACCAACAACCAGCAGCTATTTCTCAGAGGAGAGGATCCATTACCCAATAGTGGCTATATATTTTCAGTACCAACTCAATTGTAACTTTTAAACAAGTCTAGACACAGAAAAATAGTATGCTAAACCTTTATGAAAGAACACAGCTCATTGTCAAGGAAGGGGTAGATGTTTGGATGACAACTGTTTATTTTAGGGAATGACAGTTTTAGGGACAGGGGAAGAGACAGATAGGAAGGTCAGTATTTAAGGGTCACTACCAATGAAGATTCCTCAGAGGTAGATTGTGTTTCTGCATTCTCATTCTTTTTTCACTGATGTCACTCAGCTATACCAGTGCAACTTCTCTTAACTTCCAATGCTTAAAAATAAATACATATCCAATAAGAAATTACTTTATGCTAAAATTTGTTCTTATAACACTGTATTATTTTATTGGACAGAGGTGTTGGCAGTGGAAGGGAGCTACAGGGGTGGCCTCTGTGAGGAAAGGCCAGAGGCTTCCCCATGTTGGGCACAAACAGGTCCAGACACCTGAAAAACAGACCCACCTCAGGACACAGCTGAGCCCCTCAGACAAGAAGGTGGTGCTTCAGAAAACATTTAAGAAAGGGTGAAGTGCTTTGCAGTAGTTGTGAGAGAGGAGTGTGTGTGTGTGGGGGGGGAAACGTAAGAAACAGCTCTACAGACACCAACACCAGTGAAGAAGGAGGGGGAGGAGGTGTTTTGGGCGCTGGAGCAGAGATTCCCCTTTCAGCCTGTGGATGAGACCCCACTGGACCATGTATTCCCCTCTAGCCTGTGGAGAGGTATTTCCTCCAGTAAGTAGATATGGCCAGAAGGAAGCTGCAACACATGAACAATTCTCATGGTTTAATGCTGGGCTGGCAATTAAACAAATGACAGATGTTCTCTATTACCCTTTAACTCCTTCCCTTCCCAGAAAAGGAAAGGCAAGAGAATAAAGGAGAGACACTTACGGGCTGGAAACTGAAATACACAGCTTTAATAATATATACAAATATATACAAATGTACACAAAACTCTCCCCCCACACCCCAATAACACTCATGTGACCCACCCGAGGCTAATAAAGATATAAAATTATAATCAGCTTCTGATAGCAACCACAAGTTGTGTTCTTCTAGCAATGAAGGCTGAGTGCTAACACTGCAAGCACAACAGTTCTAACAAGAAACTTAACAATCTCAGCTGAGCAGAAAGGTAGTCCTCACATGTAGATGACCAATGGGACCCTCCCAGGATGCCGGCCATAGACAAAGAAAAATCTTGGCCCCGTGGTCCTTCAGCTTTATACCAAGTATGGTGCTTATGGGATGGAATAATTTGTTTGATCTATTTTGGGTCACTTGTCTGGTCCACTCCTCCCCTCGGGAGGGGTACCGGTGTGAACCCTCTTGCTCGCCCTTTGTGGCCTTGTTCTGCATACCATTCTCTAGCAGTAACTATAAACACTGAGTGTTATCATTCCTAAAGGCAGACATTGACTGAAAACTATGCAGTTAATTTCAGCAAGTACAGCTACTTAGAAGAGACTTAACTGAAAAGTAAAATTACTAAAAGAAAAATAGGTTCCATCCTGGCTCAAACCAGGACAACAAGCCAAGCTGCAGTGGTCTTCTGACAGGAACTGTGGCCCATGGAGGAACTTGCTAGAGTAGTCTTATTCTGAAGAACTGTAGCCCATGAAGAGGACCCATGCTGGAGCAGGGAAAAGGCATGAGAAATAAGGAATGGCAGAGAGGAACTGTTATGAACTTACCATATTCCTCCATCCTCCCATGCCATTTAGGAGGTTGTGGGAGAAGGCAGAGGAGTGGAGAATGGAGTGACATTCAGCCTGAGGAGATGGGGAGGAAGATGTTTTATTTTTTTTTCATCTTTGTTTCTTACCATCCTAATCTATTTGTCAATAAATTAAATTACTATTCCCCTAGATGAGTCTGTTTTGTCTGGGATGGTAGTTGGCAACTGATCTTCCTGTCATTTATCCAGACCCATGATCTTTTCTGTCTTATCTTCTCTCCACATCCTGTCGACATTTAACTGTAAATCTTATTGCAGCCTCTGCAATGATTGCTATACCTAAATTTCCAAAATAAGCACATAAAATCTGTTTGTAGGGAAAGAACATTTGTTGCCAGGTGAATACAAATAATAGTTAGAAAAAGACAACTATTTGATGAACTAGTTGGGATGTTGAGCAACTGATGTCATCCACCTGGAACTCTGCAAAGAATTTGACACTGTTCTGCATGATATCCTGGTCTCTAAATTAGAGAGGCATGAACTTGATGGTCATCCTGACTTGTGGTCAACAACTCAATGTCCAAGTGGAGATCATTTATGAGTGGTGTTCCTCAGGGGTTGGTACTGGGACCAGTGCTCTTTAACATCTTTGTCAGTGACATGGATGGTGGCATTGTGTGCACCCTCAGCAAATTTGCTGACAACACCAAGCTGTGTTGTGTGGTCAACGCACTGGAGGACAGGGATGCCATCCAGCGGGATCTTGACAGGCTTGAGAGACGGGTCCATATAAACTGTGTGAAGTTCAACAAGGCCAAGTACAAGGTCCTGCACATGGGTCGAGGTAATTCCAAGCACAAATACTGTAATTCTGTGAAATACAGACTGGGTAGAGAATGGCTTGAGAACAGCCCTGAGGAGAACTTGGGGGTGTTGGCTGATGATAAGATCAACATGAACCAGTAATATACACTTGCAGACCAGAAAACTAACCATATCCTGGTCTGCATCAAAAGAAGTGCGACAAGCAAGTTGAGAGAGATGATTCTCTCCCTCTACTCCATTCTTGTGAGAACCCGTCAGGAGTACTGTGTCCAGTTCTGGAGCCCAACATAAGAAGAACATAGAGCTATTGGAGCGAGTCCAGAGGAGGGCCACAAAGACAATCAAAGTTCTGGAACACCTCTCCTATGAAGACAGGCTGAGAGAGTTGGGGGTTGTTCAGTCTGGAGAAGAGAAGGCTCCGGGCAGATCTTAGAGCTGCCTTCCGGTACCTGAAGGGGGCCTACAGGAAAGCTAGAGAGGGACTTTTTACAAGTACATGTAGCAACAGGACAAGGGGAAGCAGTTTCAAACCAAAAGAGGATAGATTTAGATTGTATATTAGNAGGGGGCCTACAGGAAAGCTAGAGAGGGACTTTTTACAAGTACATGTAGCAACAGGACAAGGGGAAGCAGTTTCAAACCAAAAGAGGATAGATTTAGATTGTATATTAGGAAGATTTTCTCTCCTGTGAGGGTGGTGAGACACTGTCACAGGTTGCCCAGAGAGGTTGTGGCTGCCCTCTCTCAGGAAGTGTTCAAGGTCAGATTAGATGAGACTTCGAGCAACCTGGTCTGGCGGGAGGTGTCCCTGCCCATGGCAGGGGGGTTGGAACTAGATGATCTTTAAGGTCCCTTCCAATCCAAACCATTCTATGATTTTATGAGTATCACCATCACTAAAAAAAATATATAGGGTCATATTAAGCAACATATTTAGAATCCTTAAGTGTGCTTTAGGTGTAATTTTGAAAACTACATTAAGGAGAGCAATCCAAAAAAACACCTTCTAACAATTCTTGGATTTCAGACTCAACTTATTCCTAATACCAAAGGCTTGTTACATGGTAATCTGTGTACATAAAAGAAGCAAAAATCTTGTTCTTAAGCATCTCTCAACTTGAGAATATTTGCTTTCACTGCTTCTTCACCCCAGAGAAGTGAATACCTCATTACCTCAAAAGGTAGCCTGAGATGAAGGAGAATGTTCTCCAAAGTTTTAGTGGCTATGCTGTAACTAATCCAAAGTAATTCTAACTATACAAAGTTGATGCAGTCAATTCAAACACTTTGCAATAGATAGAGAAGAGAGATAAACATCTTCAGAGGACATTGTCTAAAACATTTATATTAGCTTAGCATGAATTGTCTGAATGAGATGCTTGTCTGTCTTGCTATTCATTATAGAATGAATAGTACACATTTGCTATGTACTTTTAAGGTGGATAGAAATAGGACAGTTGAAATCCAGCTCTTCAGTTCTATGGATATGACACATTTCTTAACTAATTCAGAGGTTAGATGCAATATGGTTGGTAGCGATGAAACATTTTTCAGATCATTGTGACTACTATAACCCACCCCTTAAACTTAAAGGATGACTGTTTTCCTAACCCGTTCAATTTTTTTCCTCACCCTTCTGGTGTGACTAAAGAGTATGAATCCATGGTGGTTTTATCATAATCATTTCTGTAAGAACTTCTAATGTTCGGAATATTTTCTTAACTTGGACTATCTTTGTTTTATTTACCATTCAGTTCCAGCTGTCAGCATATTACAATGAGTACTTCCTATTATTATACCAAGCTTTTTTGTCTGCAAAATACAGCTTTTAAAAACCAAGTAACTAATACTGCATAGGTGATTATGGGAACCATTGTGATCACATATGAACAAAGTAGGAACAGCTGGTCAAATAATGTAGATCATAATATACAAATATCCTCACTAATACACAGCAGTGAGTTAATTGTTCTGTGTGAGCCATTGTTGTCCATTGTTCCTGATTACACAGATTGCAACTAGCCATCCAAAAAAGTCTGTGAATCCTGGATATGTTTTTCAAGTTAGTACGAATAATTATTTGTCTAAAATTCGTTTTTAGGATGGTGATCATAATTCACCATTATCTCTTATTCTTTGTTACCCCATTTAGTATAGTGTAGTGTGAGCCAATCCGGGAGCAAAAACAATGCCATATAAGATGAGCAATCATACACTAAAAATAACAAATAGTGACTAGTCAATGTGAGCAGCTGTGAACAGGCCATAGGCAAATACGTATGAATAACGAATACACTCACAGACTCAACGTTAGTTTGCAAGCAATTCACAGATAGAAAAAGGGACAAAATTTGTGATTAATTGTATTTATAATGAATAATTCAGTTGGCTCTACTTCTTGACAATTGTCATGACAGTTCCTAACAATTTTTTTCATGGAGATCTGCATATTTTACTCTTTTAATCTTCCACATATTAGTCTTCTCTGTCTAAGCCTTAGATGAATGTCCTTCAATTCCTAAATTGATATAAAAAATTTCATTCCACTTGAAACTGTAATTCTTTATAGAAATATTAGTTTATTATAGTAGTGATTATCTGCATTCTAAAGGATTGCCTTTTATATCATTTAAAAATACAAAGTATGGCAACTTATTCCTTTTCATTAGAAGGCTTACAGACAAGTGAAGCAATTTCTGTGCAAAGTGTTTTGTTTTGTTTTGTTTTTTTTCTGGCATTTATTTCATATTTTAAAATGGTAGAATTAATAGAATAAGGTTAACCTATACCCAAAGTCCTCATTTACCTTCACTTTCCCGAGAAACGCTCCTGATCTTATTGAGAAATGTCATTCCGTGTTTTGCTAAAAATCTCCTTAGTATTAACTTATTTGTTTTACAGTCATTCAATTAAAGGAACTGAAAATCAATGTTTAATTGCCATAAATTTAAAAATACATTTTATATCCTTTATCTCCTTAACAATTAAGGTAGACATACTCTATGCATTAAAAGGGGCATAATAGAAAACTATTGGATTAAAGTTGAAACCACTTTCCTGTTCCTTAACTAGTCATGGTACAGAACATATTTTATAGCAGAAACCAAAGAACTGCATGTACAGAAAATTGCAAAAGTTTTTAATACTCAAAAGAAAGTACTTATATTTTCACTAAAAACATTATCTCAAATATAAATGTATTTTATTGTAAAATCTGAAACAATTCAATATGTAATTTCTTTGTCAAATAAAATGTGGAGTCAGTTCCTAGAACCAAATTGGAAGTCAGCTCAAGAAATTTAATGCTCTTCTTTCAAAGCAACTGGAAAATATAACAGTAAGCATACCATGATTTATTTGGCCTACTTCAGGATGAGACTAATTATGCTCTCTTTCCTCTATTGACTATCAAAGGAATTTTAATTAATTCAGAGTTAGATGTCTGAAACAAGGTCAACACTGGTTTAGATCAGGCTATGGAACAAACTGGTAATTCAAGAAAGAATTTTCACAAAATTCACTAATTCTCCTGCAGTTTCCTGTCTAATTTTGTTTAAATATATTGTCCATGTGGACTTTAGAATAAAAAACATTCATTATTAAACAACTGCATATGTCATTTTTCCTAGGGGAATAATCAGGAAAGGAATTGACTGCAGATAAATCTATACTGCTGCATGGAACATGGCCTGGAAGTGAGGTTAAAGCCTGCACAGAGCAGGCCAGCCCTTGGCAGATTGTGGCTTAGAATACCCTAGCATAGTCTCAAAGGCAGTACAGGTGTTTGTCATGTTGAGTCCTCCAGTTCTGATTCCCTAGGTGTCCAGTTTAGGGAATCTGTTCACAATCCCAGTCTATGCAGTTAGATTTAGAGTTCAATGGAAACAAAAAGGGAATCATTACTTCAAGTCATCTTGGAAAGAATAAAAATTAATCAGGTTATAGAAAACAGAAATGAACAATAAAAAGCTAGGAAAAAGTGAGAATTAAAATGTCTGGTAACCTTACTTTAATCCCTTTTTTTGCATATGGATGAAATAAATTTGCATAATTCCACTTTGTTCTTTCCTGTCTTTATTCCTTGCCTTATATATTACACAATACACCTTTTTTAAAATAAAAGACAATGTTCTTTCAAAAGAGAAGGTTAGGATGTTCTGTTCCTGGTCCTTTCTCATTCACTGCACCGTATAGATGGTTCTCATTTAATATGCAACTCTTCAATATTTTTCTTTTATTCTCATTGCTCACGGTATGGCCTCAAGCCAAATTATTGCACACTATTTAAGACCTTCTTTTAAGGCAGAGTTATTGATTTTGTTATGAACTTTCTTACAGTGTTCCCCAGTAATGTAAATGAACACTTTACAAACAATTTATCTTCATAACTATCCATTAAGGAGTCTGGAAGGGAATGGAAGGTGATGGTGAAAGATCGTATTCTCACCTTCGTACAGAACTGAAACATATTGTGTTTAAGGTTTTTTTGGAGCAACTGATGTGAGGTAGTCTAAGACAATTTTTTAGAAAAATTTCCACTACATAATACGTCATATGTTCCAGTACAGTATCTTTTGACCTTAGATGCTTTCTTTTTGACAAGTAATCCCATTTTGCAATTCAATTAAAAGGTCAAGTTCAACAAAGAATTTGGATGCTAAAGAGTATTTTGTTATAGTAGCTGCAAACTATAATTTCAAAATAAAAGGAAGGTACCTAGCAGAGATCTAGAGACATAAGAATATTGATTAAAAAACAATAAACAAATGAGCAAAAAAACCCCTACCCATAGAGCTATAGCTAGCTAATAGCTAAAATGGAGAAGAAGCATTCATTAAAATAACACCTCTTTGAAATTTAGTTCAGAGGTACAAAAGGAGTTGTAAATCTATACTGGTGTTCTACGGTGACTTTAATAAGTATATGACTGTTCTAAGTATTTCATTATAAAGAGAAGAGACCTGAACCATAAACTATGCCTCATGTTCTCTACATTACATTATTCTTGTTAGATATTATTTGTGTTGAAACAATACAATGGGGAACATTTGTAAGAAACAGAAATTAAAGTTAATTTGACATGATTTTTTTAAAGATAATATGATTTCCCAAGATAACCTATATTTTCATGGACTCCATTCAATTTGGGGGAAAAAAACCCCAAAACAATCAAAAGAGCATTTAAACATATTACCAGAATTTTCTTTAAAACAATAAGTGTTGTGCAATACTCTCAAATGAAGAAAAAAAAACTTCATGTCACATGTAAGTCATCGTTTTATCTGAGAAGTATTTTTTTTTGTAAGGAAAGTTAAATGAAGCTCAAATCCATTTTTTGGTATATGCATTAAATCAAGATCAGGTTTATTTTTGAGTACTGAAAGGGGTTATAGGGTATACCATAGACCTGCCATTGGTGGGATGTAAGATAACAAGTTCCCTTTTTTTAACGTGATGCACATATGAAGACATTCAACTTGTACATTGATACAGCAATTGAATCCTCCCAGATTAAATTTTCACTACTCAATTCACATCCATCAATTTAGCTGTGCATTTAGTATGAGCTGGTCACCTCATTGGACAATTTTCATAACTTTGCAGTCCAGATTTTTGACTGTAGGCTTTGATTATGGAACCACTATGGCAAAAATTGATGGCTAACACCATCAACCAAGTTCAGTTTTAAAGCATTGGCTAGATTTTCCATCCAAAAACATGAGAAAAATAAACCAAATTTTCTTCGCTCATAACCATGAGCTGAACATCACGAACTTTAGTCTAACTTCCCCGTGCTTTGGGTGGGAACTCTAGCAGGTGTCTTAAAGAAAGAAAACATTAATAAAGTGATGGACCAAGCCAGCATACAATATCTAAATGTTAAAAATACAACTACAGCTAGCTTCCTTTTTTCCAAAAGGAGGCAGCTTCTAGTTTAGGTTGGAGCTTTGTCTTACTGCAATAAAACTGTAATAATAATAATTTTTAAAAACACATCCACTGTATCAAAGATTAAGCAGAGAAATGACCTTGTAGGATAAATTGGTTCTACTGAATGAGGCCACAAGTTGTTTCTTTGTGCTTCTTTTGCTGGCCATCCTTTTAAGCTTTGCAATGCTCCTTGCAACTTTTTGTTCTGCCTCTTACTGTTTCTGCTGAATACCTCATGGTCTGCTCTCCAGTCAAACAGCTGCTCACACTGCTCTCTGTTCTGGTTAACCACAGGAACACTGCTAAGGTCCAGTATGTCACCTGAAAATGTGGTTATCTCTAGTATTGACAGCTGAACCCATCCTACAGTGGATGAGGTATTCTCAAAAAGCTTCTCCTGTCTCCCAGTTAGTAAAAATATCTCAAACAGCTTCCTCTACATCATTCCTCACACAAAGTCTATTGTCCCCTTCCTTTCCTTTCTAATCTGTAATTTGTGCGAATTCTGGAAGTTTGAGCCTCACTTTAGAATGAGTACTTAACCCAGAGATGGTTACTTATAGCTTGCTAGTCCAAAAGCTCTGGTAAATTAGAAATTTTTCAGTTTATAACATGAATATTTTTTAGCAGAATTGCCTCTCATACTTAACAGAATACCAATATTATTTTTTATTAAGATCCCCTTCTTTCCACTTAATAGGATATTCTTGTTTCTTGGGGTTCTTTCCCCTTTGAATTTCCTTGGAAAAGAGGAATTGAAGGGTTTTGTTTTCACTTTAATTACATACTAAGTGTATGGGTGCTTAATGGATCTTATTCAGCAGGAAAAAACCAAACATCTTTAGTAAGCTATGCTTCTGTGAAGCAATCTGGGCTTTTTTCACTCAGCATCAAAGCAACAGAATAAGATCCCAAGCTGTTCAATATAAGAA
Source organism: Aegotheles bennettii (assembly GCA_013398125.1). Lineage (NCBI taxonomy): Eukaryota > Metazoa > Chordata > Aves > Caprimulgiformes > Aegothelidae > Aegotheles > Aegotheles bennettii. The sequence goes on from VZRW01003513.1 coordinate 11,599, forward strand.
TAATATTCTTTGTTAAATTATTGTTTCTTTTTAATCACAGATACATTTTAAAGCTTTCTTTTACGTTTTCAAGAAAATATAACCAGTTCCACAATGAAAAATACCAGACAATTCCAATATGAAACTTTCAGATTTCTTTATTTCTAATCAGAAGGACAAATACCAATAAAATTGGAATTTTTAATGTATTCTTTACTTTGTATTTACTTTTTTCTATTGAGAAAAAACAACCATTGTATTATTTTGAAACAACATTTCAAATAGTTATTTTACAATGAAAAGCTAAAGCATATAAATTTTCTATTTTTTCTTTAAACCTTAAAAAGCATTCTCCTTTGTGATTAGATTATAGCTGGCTATTATCAAGACAAAGCAATTTTCAAGGGTGAAGTCTTAAAGTCATTAAAGATTTAACAGGAAACTTGGAGGCAATCTTAATCACAGAGATCGCTAATCTCCATAATAATGACACTATAGTGTAAGACCAATTTGTTGTCTCATATTTATTACAAAATCTTTGTGGGGACAATCTTTTTCTTTCAAGGAAATGCAATGTCATTTCATTAACAGCATGATTTTTCTTCAACACTTTAGATATAAACTGCTATAAGACACTTATAATTGAACAAGAATTGCTAAATTTTATTTTTGTCAAAATATATGTTGAAGACAACCCTTATTATTTCCAAATAAGAATATGATCTCAAATTGCTATAATCCATTCTGAGCAGCAGGATTTAAAACATTCACTTTCATTTGCTTGGTATCCCTTGACAGGTTTAGTTCCAAGAGAGCTTTAGCTTTTCTTGCTGTATCCCTGCATACTTTGACTTTGGGTCCTCTACCAGCTGTGTCAGAAAGCTGTCATCAGTTCTCTGCAGGAACCTCCTGGATGGAGCGTGCCTGGCTGTGTAGCCTTTCTAGCAAATGTCAGGGTGGTTGAAGTCCCTCACGAGAACCAGGACTTGTGATCATGCAGCTATTTTCAACTGATTTTAGAAAGCCTCATCCACTTCCTCATCCTGATCAAGTGGCCTGTAGTAAACACTCACAACAATGTCTCCCATGTTAGCTTGCCCCTCAATTCACACCCACAAACTCTCAAGTCGCTCATCATCCACCCCAGGACAGAACTCAATACATTCCAGTTGCTCTCTCACATAAAGAGCAACTCCACCACCTTGCCTTACTGACCCGGCTTTTCTAAAAAGGACATAGCTATCCATGACTGAATTCCAGTCATGCAAGCTATCCTGTCAGCAGAGGCAGGGCTGCCCCATGACAGGACCACAGTGTGGAGTACCACTGAGCCCCTAAAACTTGCCATGCAAGGCAAGTCAGGGCTGGGACCTGGTCAGTGAAGAAGCAGCCAGAGACAGGGCCAGAAATAGGGCCAGAGGTGGGATCAGAGACAAGGCTGTGCATCACACCTGAGGTTCATCCAGGAGCGAGGGCTGAAGACAAGTTGTGGCATGTTAACATTAGCCAGCCACTATACCCCCGAAGGGCCAAGACAAAGGCAGAGAGATCACTTAACAATTACCACTACAGGTAAAGAAGACTCAACTTAGGGAAAATAATTTATTGTCAGTTAAATGGAGTAGGATAATGAGAAATAAATAAAAAAACCACCAAAAAAACCCCTTAAAGAACATCTTCTCCCCACCCCACCCACCCAATTGTTTCAGGCTTCACTTGTTTCAGGCTTCAGTGAACTACTTCAGTCCCAACTCCTCTACATTCTCCCCAACAACCAGTGTAAGGGGATGGGGGTTACAGTCAGCTGGTAACATTTCTTCTCTGCCACTCCTTCTTCCTCACACTTTTCCTCTGCTCCAGCGTAGAATCTTTCCATGGGGTACAGTCCTTCAGGATGGGTTGCTCTGGTGTGAAATCCATGAAATCCATGGATTGAAATCCAAGAAATCCATGGTGTGGATTTCCTGCTTGAAAATCTACTCCTCTGCACAGGCCACAGTTCCTGTCAGGAGTCTGCTCCTGCATGGGCCCTCCATTACAGCTTCCTTCAGAGCATATCCATCTGCTGTGGCATGGGGACCTCCATGGGCTACAGTTGAGTATCTGTTCTGGTTCCCGGACAACTTCCGCCCCATCCTTATTCACTGACCTTTGTGTCTGCAGGGATGTATTTCACACTTTTTTTTTCCCTCGCTCCTGCTTCTCAGGCAGCATTTAATTCTTGCAAATAGGTTTTCCCCAAGCTGCCATCATCTTGACTGAGGGGCTCAACTGTGCCCTGCATTGGGTTGGTTGGAGCTGGCTGGAACCATTTGTGTCCATCATGGGGCAGCCCCTGGTCTCTCCTCAGAGAGGCCACCCCTGAGCCCTTCACAAGGTTTGGTGAAAACCAAACCTTGCCACCTACACTCAGTACACAAGTATACCAAAAACCTGGCTCAGGCAAGGACTGGGTGTGCAGGGTTGAGCTGAAACAGGGCTGCTGGGCCTGTGATTGGGGGCTGGGTGTTTCTTCTAAAAAATTATGAGTAAAAGAAAAGTTGAAGCCAGCTTTCCTAAAGACTATAGTTACAGGATGAATGACTATCTGTTATATTCTGCTATTTGCTCTTACCCATAATATCTTCCTTCAATGTATTTTAACTATATTGTTCAGGCCATTGCAGAAATCAGTGATGAGAATCAAGAGAGGAAAGAGAAATGTGAACATTTTAAGCCTGATTCAAAATACATACGACCTTCCATTTTTCAATCTTTGCAAAAGAAAACTATCACTGAGCTCTCATTCTCCTGACTGTATACAACATATATGTATTTGAAATCTGTAAAAGATTTTAAATTTATTGCTACAGGATGCTTAAAAATATTCATCATATAAGTCTTATTCTCCCACAACTCAGTACCTTAGTTGCTCTCTCTCTACCCTAAATTCTACATTTCATATATCAAAGTTATGATTATAATTATGACTGTTTGAGCCCTCATATCCTCTGTACAATTTGGTTAAAATTGGCCAAATCACTCAAATTCCTCTGATAAAAACACAAAGGTTCATACACTAGGATTCATATGGTCTAGTGCAGATATTTACACACCAGTAGTGATTCTAAGATGCTGTGTAGCTGGTTCAGTCAATATGGTGGTGCAGATCCCTCCCTGGGTCACGCTACAATATCAGGACCAGCCAATATTGTGTTCTTGTTTTAATTACAAATACAACAGGCTGGGAAAATTTGGCACTTTCTGATCTTGCCTACCAGTGCAGTGAGTTGAGATAACCAGGTACCTTCTTCTCAGGGGTACAAGTACAGTGACTTGGGACTATAAGGCACTCCCTAACCTACCCAAAACTCCTGTTGCCTGGGAAATGTACCCAAAACTCTTCCTGACTGGATCATAGCCCATTCTGAAAGGTGCCAACATTACTTGACAAGAATTATGGCCATAATGAAAAGTCCTGACCAAAGTCAATTATCTTACAATCTTATAAATAACAATCCTAAGTGACACCCTTTGAGCTCTGCAAGATCACAGCAGGCCATGACCCAGTATCTCTTCCTGAGCTGGGATGTCTCTAGGGGTAGATTTCATGAGGTCCACAGATTGCCTACTGATAGATATCGACAAAGAACAGCTTGAAGATCATCTGCTGGTAGAAGTTGACAAAGGAAAAGATAGAGTAATTCACTATAAGTGGATTTTGCAAAGTTTAAATCATGCATTACCCTTTATATGTCTTTGTGTGTGTATGAAATTTGACTGTCTGAATATTTAACTAAGCCACTGTGATGATTGTAGAAGACTGTTGATTATTGACTGATTAAGTATTGCTAGAAAATCAAATAATCTCATCTTGTGAGTTATCATAATAGTGTTAATGGATCTTAAATTGCTGCTACTGCGAAGTTGTATAGAACCCATAATAGTGTGTTGAATTAATATCACTAAAATCCCTGAATCTAATTCCCTTAGACATAAACCATTGATCGAGTCTGGAACTAAGTCTGGATCCAGCTACACCTAGGCTCCTCTCTGAGGAGACTTTTAGAAAGCAAGAGGGTTCATTCTGAACCTCGTGACTCAACGAAAGGGTGTCTCTTACTCTTCTCCTCCTCAGTATCTGTGTAAATCATTCTAGCTCAACGCTAGCTCAATTTTCTTTTATATAGTAAATAATAGAGTGAACCTTGCCATCAAACTCTATTAAGTCACACTTTTATAAATTCATATTAAAATATTTTTTGTTAATATCTTTGATGGTGATCCTTTAAGTGACCTAACTCTCTCAACTGTGACAATCAATGAGGACAAACACTTTGGACAAATATTGTCAAATGCATTTCCTATACAGCTGTCTTCTGTTCAATAAATCACAATGAAAAATTACAATTTTGACAATTGTATATTTTTCATGAGTAATTATTACCTTGCATAATTCTTATTCTGCACATGAGATACGTTGATATTAGTGAAATAGTAAATGTTGTTAGCCACCTAAAATGACATCATTTAACCATTAGTAACTGTTCTATCTCATCTAGGATCCTAATCTTGCAGTGTAGAGGGATCAAGTCCACATTGTTGAAATAACAACTTTGTTGTCAGGTCGCTTAGAAAAAAAAAAGGAAAAATTGCAATAGAAATCATTGAAAACTTGAATATTACTTTTTACTTAGGCTTCAAAAGCCTTTACCAGAATGTGAAAAGTAGAGTTAAATGGGTCAAATCTGAACCATTTGAGACTTTAAAAAGTCAAGAATAAGAATTTTCCCTCAAATCAAAATCCTACCAGCTCCACCAGTAGAACAGCTCATAAAATGGAGTGTTACTTGATTGCTGTATAAAAAAGATGCTGACTTTTAGACTATCTTCAGTTTTCAAATGGTAATACCAAGTAACCCCAAACAGACTAAATTATAGGAACCTAATTGTAGTGGTAAAGGCAGGAATAAATTAAGTGAGGTCTGTTTCTGAATTAAAAGTTTATATTCTCCTTAACAAGCAGAGACGAACGCAATCATTCTTTGATGCATTCACTACAACACCTCTAAACAAAAAAGGGTTTACAAATAACAGCTTCAAGAAAAATAACCTTATTATCAAGAGTGACCTGATTTTGCATACTTAAATTTTTCTCAGTTACTAGATTAATTTGTAATTATAATGTGTGTGTGTGTTTGGGACTGGGGGCGGGGGAGGAGCAGGGGGATGGCGTGTCTTTCCCGGCTGAAAAAATGCAAGTCTAATACTAATCACATTCAGAGAGGGAATATGTGTTTGTTTTTCCTGGATATAATTTTAGAATAAACTATTGATTGCAAAATATCTTATTCCAATAACAAGTTATCACAGCATCAGCACATCTAGACAAAATTCTCTTATCTAATTACTTGGTTTGTAAAATATGCTGTGCACAACAAGGTCACTAACAAAACCAGATGTACTCTGTCAGCCAAAGGGGAAATATCCATGTAACAAGTTAGCTCACGAGAGGCTTATGCTATCATAGAAATGCTAATCATTAACGTACCTTATAATGCTTCATCACTCTGATCTCTGCTTAATGTTTTTGCTTCCATCTTCTATAATCCTGCATACTACTATCATTGGCATGTACCAGTTATAGAATAACTGATACTTTAAATACTTAATGGATCATCTGAGTAAGAGAGATGAGCAGGTTGATATATGCTTTTAGAAGCAAATCCTTACACCAGGGATTTGCTCACTACAATATGGAGGCAAGGTCTGGAGCAGTATATGCAGATGTAACAGTCAGCTTTAAACTCTCTAGCTGAGTTACAAGCGAGGACAGGGTCGTTATTCAATAACGTGCCTCAGAGGCTCAAATGCTACTGCAAAGAGTAAATAAAATTTAAGAGAACCACAGAGGACAACTCCATTCAGTCAACATAGTCATCTGGTGCAACTCACGTGTCTAACATTTCAGGCACAAACATATCCTAAGGAGGGCTAAAATTATGGTTGGTCATATGCCATGAAAAGATTGTAATTTGATAAACTGATCATGAGAATGCTCATCACTGATGTCACTTTGTCTACGATCTTCAAAAGTCGTCTGAAGATTCTGATTTTATAGCTTGTTTAGACCATGTTTATGTATGTATGTATGCAAGGAATATAAAAAAAAATAATGAAGGAAATAAAAATAAAATAACTGCAGACTACTTGTAAAATACTTCAGCGACAATAATGCAGTTCTACCAGTTCCTTCCCTCTCCCTTTCCTTCTCCTTCTCCCTCTCCTCCCTCCTCCCCACTCCCCTCTGCCTCACAACCTACTTCTCCTTTTTCCCTTCTCCCTTTCCCTTGGATTATAAAAGTAAGAGTACATCTAAGCAAGTACAAAAGTGATGCTAAGACTCTCTACACTGAAGTTTTGAACATATAATTATCACATTTTATAAGGTTAAAGATAATAGTAAAAGGTAATAGTTGAAATTTGATTAGATTAGTCATGTATTTTACCATAGATGAGAAGGGGAGAGGAGAGGAATAAAATGAGTCGACAGTTTTAATTTGTTGATTTTACTTGAGATGATAATTTTTAACCACTGATAATGTTACCAATACAGTTATTTTAACAAACTAATTTGCTGCATTTTAAAGTGATACAGTTTGTGTTTATATAAGAAGAAATTCAATGAAAGGCTAACGAGAATTCAAAGAGAATAAATGGATATTATGAAAAAATGTAATACAACTGAATATTTACTCTAAGCATGAAGCAGAATGTCAGGTTAAAGGCATCCTAAACAATACAAGTATTTTGTAATTGTACTTCTATAATTGTAGGTGTTAAATTGCTTAATCAAGGTATGTGTTTCTGGGAATACACTAAAAGGTCACACAGTTAATTTACAAATTACAAGTTACAATCATAGTGAAACATAATTAATGTAAAACAAATACAAATTTAAGATAGGTTGCCAGGAAAAAAAGTGAAAATGAGAGTTCTTAAAAACGCATAAAGAAAGTGCATGTGGCCAAAACTACTGAAGGAAAATAGGTGGTCTGTTGCATGCATTCAAATTGCAGACTTTTGCAAGAAAAGTAAAATAAAATATGTAAAGTTGCATTGGTTTTGCATGGCAAGGTTTTCATAGCAGAGAGGCTATAGGGGTGTTTAATAAAAACAAAAACAGATAAAGAACAAACAACAAGGATTTTTAAGAGTATGCAAATATTGTAATGGATTTGGGATTTTTCTGTGCTTCTTGTGGATGGCAATAAATAGCAAAAACTACCTTAATTAGACATCTTAGTATGAAAATATTCCTCCAGAACAGGTTCTGGTATATTAAAAGTCTATTTAATTGCATTTTTATTTATTTATTTTATTGAGTGTATAAGCATATATATTTTAGGAACTGTGTATCAGTCTTGTGATAGTTTGCTATGTGTTGATTCCTTTCTTTAAAATAAATAGCTGAAATTCATATTTTAATATAAAATAGCAGTTGCTAAATGTATGCAGATGAACATCTTGGCTTAAATGTTCCAGGCTAGAAGTCAGCTGCTCTCTTGCATGTGGCTGACTTTTTCTTCTCGAGATTTTGGTAGACATGTTAGAGGAGTCACAAAGCAGATACTGAACAGTTCTTCCTCACTTCCATTGACTCTTAACCGCTAACTTTGTCATAAGGGCATTAATGGCAGACTTAACATATTAATTTGTATCATCTTCCTATTCTTTCAGTTTATGCCAGTATTTCCATCACCTTCTTTTCTAGTGTCCCTTCCAGGAGACTTATTTGTTCCCTTTAAACTGCCTTGTGTGTCTTTACCTACAGATCCCCTACCATACTGGGATTTCCTGATACGTTCCGTACACCCTGTCTCACACCTATCCCTCTTCTCCAGGTACTACTGTTGTTAATTATTGTTAGCAAATGTTTCCTCCTTAACTGGTTTCAGTAATTTGTCACCTCTTTGAGGCTTTTGCTCATTTCAGTCCCAGTTCTGAAGCTAACCCCCGAAGCTTCATTCAGGCCATGTAAATATCTTATTTGAGGAACCTAAGTCAGAAGTTTAAGTGTCCTGGGATCTCTCCATAATGAAAAGGAAAAATGAAGGCCTAAATGAAATACAAATCAGCTTCTGCTGTTCTGCTGCTTCTGCAGTGAGGGAAATGTGGCAAGACTTTTACCTCAATGAATGAAGATTAATGTTTTAGTTTGCATTAGAAGATCAAGGAGCTTCATACATTTTAGCTGGCCATTAGATTTAGTAAATTAACATTGAACTTAGGATATTCAAGATTGATTCTTATTTTACTTATACAAATAACCTTTGAAATCTAAAAGTCATGGAGACAGAATACACTTAGTGATCAACATGTAATTAAGATGAGTATTTATTCTATAACAAGAGAATTATTTCAGTGGCAGAAGTGACCATATGCATTTAGCTAATCTTTTCTGTTTTGTGAGTTTATTAAACACTAATTAAAAAAATCTCAGTGACAGTATAATTGTCTTTGTACTATTCTGATTTTTCCCCAAAGAATCCCTGATCCAATGACAAGTTTAATAAAAATGTTCCTTTGACTTCGAAGGACTGGCTCGAAGTCAGAACAAAATGCCAATTGAAAATTACATGGACAAAAACACATTGCCTCTCAACATTACTAGCATGAACAACAACATGTAACAAGTGTGGCCATGAATAACTTGTGATTCACTGGAAGCATGAAGACTTTGAACTCTAGTGATTGTGTTTTGCATAAGTTTACACTTAGCAGCTATTAAATTTACAATTGCTGATTTACCTTTTAGATGTTATTAGACATGTGAAGATTCACCATTCTTCAAATAACAGGCCAAAAGCTAAAAGGTAATAGTGCATCACACTAGAATAATTTAGATATGCACATTTCTATAATGCATTATAGTGAAGTATATAAGTAGAAAAGCAGTATTTTGAAACAAGTTGTTGTAACTGAATGGGGGAAAATACATGTGCAAAAGTTATTTATACATTTCCTGGTATGTCTTCAAAAGCATAGGGAGCTAGAGATACTTCTTGCACATTCTGCCCACTACTTTTCAATTTTCCAATAGAGTAAAAGAACACAAAAATATCCTTCTGCCTTTGAAGATAAATAAATCAGGAAATGAAAACATGGAAAATCACATGCAGATATCATAGATATCTGTTTTGAATGACATTCATATTGCAAAATCAATCTTGATATTTATAACTACCCCATCTTTTTAGCTCAATACTATTAAAATAAATTTTGAAGTTCTTTCTTCAGTTCTATTAATATATGTAGCAAAATAATATTATAAGTGTTCTCATAGACCTAGACTATTCTAGAATGTAAGACTGTTAAAATGAGATAAATATTTCTAAAAAATGAAAATCCTTTTTCCTGTAAGAGAGGGGGGAAAAAAAGTAGTCTCCTCTATGCAAATCAAGTTCTTTTTTCTTCTGTAAGAGCTTCTTACCCATATTTATTAAAAAAAAAAACAAAAAAAACAAACGAAGGAAACTTTTTGCTCAGGAGACAGAGAGAGTGGGAAGTGAGAAGGGACGGTGAAAAATGAAAGAAGAAATAGAAGCAGGGATGGGGAAAGGAAAATAAAAATACATCTAAATTGACAGACTTCCCTCAGGCAGATGAGAGGAGTATTACTTTACTTCAGAGATATTCTTACTTGAAATTTTTAACACTACAAGATCTTTATTGTAGACATGTCTGTTTAGTTACCTCCTAGGTATGGATCCCCATCAGACTGTAACAAAGAACCTGTCAGCTTGATAAAGGGTCTGTTGGATCTTGGCATGCAAATAAGCACATTGTGCTTTTCACTTGTGCAAATCTGAGACATTTGGGGTTTTTTCTGCTACATGTGGTAGATATTTTATGCACAATGTGAATCTCTACATTATATAAAACTATGCTGAGTGTAAAATGCCCAGTGGTATCACTGCTAAGAGCTCTGTATATGAAATGAATGACGAATATGTAGCTGAGCACCTGAAATTGAAATAGTAACATTTTTGACTACTAACCTCTAGACACACAGCTATAGTAAACACTCTCTTGAGGTAGTTATTAAAATCTGTCAAAGCTTTTTTCACCTGATGTTAGTTTTGTCATTTTTTCCCACCTTATTTCATGCTTACTTTATAACTTTACCTTTCCTTTTTGGTGTAAAATTAAAATATTTTTTTAATTTAATGGAAATGAAGTTGAAATGAATAGGTAATAGGAAAAAAATAAATAAAAACCTTTTTTATTAGTATATTCACAGTTGACTAGGAAATACCCATTGTTGTGATGGTTCTTTGAAGTTTTAGGTAAACACAGTTTTGGTGTAACAGTACTGGCAGGTGTCTGACTTTCAGACAAAACACAAAAACTAAGAATGTGTTGACTAGTTGTCTCTGTCTCATAACAACTCTTCAGTGAGCAGAACACAGCCTAGAGCAGTCTACTAGAAACACTGGGGAAAAAAAACGCTACATGCAAAGTCTGTCTTTCCTGGTCAGAGAAAAAGCCAATCTCATTCAGTATCCTGTTTCCAGCTGTTGTCAAAATTGATGCCTAGGGAAAAGAGTAAAATTCAATAGCAAGACCCAAGTTTTGTTTTATTTAATACATTTTGGAGCACTCGGTGTATTTCTCTTCTGTGATCTGTCCCAGTTTTACCTTCACTAAACCTTGGCAGCCACAACATGACAAAGAACTCCAGAGATTATCTTTACATGTTATTGGAGGAATCATTTAATTTTTTAAGGATTTTAACCTACTTCCTACTTCTTTCAGCTGGTGTTTCATAATTCTTACACTTGAAAGGACAGTAAAAAATTAACTTTCATGACTATGATTATTTTTATAGACCTCAATTATTTTTCCCCTGTTTTGCCTCCTTACCAGACTAGATTACTTAGTCACTCTTTATGTGGAATTACTTATTTCTTTTTTCTGAGTAGTTTAAAGTTCTACTAAATCTTTCCTGAGCTAAAAGTACTAAACCAGCACTCATTATTTGGTATCTAGCTAAATTTAGATAATAAATAAATTATGACTGCATTATTAAACTCAATATTTTTCCATTCTAGGGTCCTCAAGGGTCCAGAAGGACATCATCATCATTTTTGGAATACAAGATAAGTAAAGACCCACATAGTAACTTTTACCGGCAGCCTCAAGTAAAGGCATTACCTTTAACCTTAATCAAAAGAAATCAAGAATGAAAGGAATACATGAGATGCTCCAGGAAAGCATGCTACTCAGATTCATCTGTTGGAGCATTTTGATTCACTTATCCACTGATCATGGGAGGTTTAGGTTAGATATCAGGAAAAGGTTTTTCACCCAAAGGGTGGTTGAGCACTGGAACAGTCTCCCCAGGGCAGTGGTCACAACACCACCCCTGTGTTTGGATGATGCTCTCAGGCACATGGTGTGGTTCTTGGGGTGTCCTACACAGGGACAGGAGTGGGACTTACCAATCCTGATGGGTCTTTTCCAACTCAGCATGTTCTATGATTCTATGATTACTAAGAGATCATTAGGAGACTAAGTCACCCTTCTTTACCTATGGATCAGTGAGAGGAGATGACCATTTAGCTGGACAAAAGTTCAGTACCTCTCATACACAGAGTGCCAAGGGAACTCTCAGAATAAAATGTAGGACAGCTGTGAAAAAATTAGGTGGTTGCTAAGCAGAGTTATATATAACATTGTTTTGGATTTCAGCACCTAACCTCTGCTGATGTCCTCTGATGATGTTTCAGGTGAAATTGAGAAAGTCCGTTGAGACCTGAGCAGACATTAGATGCTCAAGCCTCAGAAATCAATCAAGAACAAATGCCTCCTTGCTGTAGCTCTTGAGCCAGATTTCAGCCCGAGTCAATTTTGACCCTGAAAGTCTCAGGTAAGGATAGCTAGGATTTTTCAGCAGAATCCCAACCTTTTTCCTGCAGAATTATCACTGTGATTCAGACAATGCAGAGAGGTGACTGGAGTCTATCAAAAGAATCAGGACAAAATATTAGACCCAGTCATAACCCTTTTTTTCTCTATAAGACCTACTGTAAGCTCCCCTGTGCCAGGGTTTAGCTGCCTATGTACCAGGACTGCAGGGCCTGGCTCTCATTCAGCTCTTTTGCTTAACTTGGGCTCAGGCTGCTGAGAGAGAGAAGTAGACGGTGTTCATGGAGATAAGGAAGCAACAGGAACAGGTGGTGTTGTGAGTGGTGACAAGATTCTTAGCAGCTCAGATATTCATGAGGAAAAATGCCAAAGGGAAAGATATAAAAACCTAAAAGACCAAAGCTGGGAAGACCAGGCAAGCAGGGTCAGTCCCACCTAGGACTGGTCAGGGATCACCAGGTCAGGCTGGGCCATCGGCATCCACAGTGTCAACGAAGCTGGCATAGATGGCAGCTAGGCAATACTGAGGACCTACTGGATGGAGCCATGGGGGCCACGCTATCTTGGCTAAGAATGCTCAAACTAATTTACCTGAAAGAGGTACAGTAATACTGCCAAAAAAGAGTGATAATGTATGATACAATGTAACTGTGTGGTATAAATCTGTATCTGAGCTGATGGTCCTCAAATTCTTTTAGATTCAGCAGAGACACCTTAAATCACAGAAAATCACAAAATCAGGTTGGAAGGCATCTCTGGAGTTCATCAATCATCACCCTTCTGCTGAAGTAGGGTCAGCTAGAGAAGGTCACTCTGGACCATGTCCAGTTTGGTTTTAAACATCTTCAAGTGACTTAGTAATCTCTCTGGGAAATTTGTTCCCATGTTTGACCATCCTCACAGTAAAAGTTTTTTCTTGCATCCAGACAGAATTTCTTGTGTTTCAGTTTGCCCTGTTTGCCTCTTGTCCCGCCATTGGACATCATTGATAAAAATCTGGTTCCATCATTTTCATCCCCACCCATGCTCCTCTACCTCCTCCCAGACATTTATATATATGTATAAGATCCCACCTAAGCTTCCTCTTCTCCTGGCTGAACAGTCCGAGCTCGTCTAACATCTCCTTGTACATCAGAAATTCCAACATTTTAACCATGTTCAGAGCCATTCCCTGGACTTGTTCTTGTATGCCTGTGTCTCTCTTGTGCTGGGAAGTTCGGAACTGGAAAGAGCATTGCTGATGTGGTCTTTCTGGTGCTAGCTAATTTAAAAATCAGCTGCAGAATGCGACAAAAGGTGCTGTAGATATGTCTATTTCTTCATGCTGTTATAAAAAAAGACTTTGATCACAAGCAGCAAGATAGATACCTGAAGCCTATCCACTTTCACCTCATTTTGCTCATCCTTAAATATCATCTGCAGCTATTTCCATTTAAAAACAAGGGAGGTCATGCTGTTACTCACTTTTACATTAAGAGATGGTAGCTAAAGTATTTGCCAGAAATTTGACATAATTGCTAAGATACTAAATAAATAATAAGAAAGAAACACAGAAGTAAAAATGATAGAATCATTGAATGTTTTGGGTTGAAAGGGACCATAAAGATCATCTAGTTCCAACACCCCTGCCATAGGCAGGGATGCCTTCCACTAGGCTACGTTGTTCAAAGCCCCATCTAACCTGGCCTTGAACAATTCCAGGGAGGGGACACCCACAACTTCTCTGGGCAACCTGTGCCAGTGTCTCACTGCACTCACAGGAAAGAATTTTTTCCTAATATTCAATCTAAATCTACCCTCTTCAGTTTGAACCCATTTCCTCTGTTCCTATCACTACATTCTCTTGTATAAAGTCACTCTCCAGCTTTCTTGTAGACCCCCTTCAGGTACTGGCAGGCTGCTAGAAAGTGTCCCTGAAGCCTTCTCTTCTCCAGGCTGAACAATCCAAACTCTCTCAGTCTGTCTTCATAGGAGAGGTGTTCCAGCTCTCTGATAATCTTTGTGGCCCTCCTCTGGACTCATTCCAGAGGAGTAAAGTCCCAGAAAGGATCCTCCAAGGAAAGATCAGAAAGTCATTATCTCTATGATCTTGAAAATGGATTGATGTGCAATGAAGAAATCAGCAGTATTTCCACAGAAAAAACTCTCCAGCATGCACAAACTTGAAACTGTAGCATCATGACTACATAATTTGGAAGAGAAATTTTGCTGCTACAGTATTCTGAATGGTCTTTCCGATTTTCTCCAATGACCATCTAGGATATAACACATTAGTAGTCATAAGAATAATATCCCAAGCTTCTGACTGCTGTCCTAATAGTGAAACTGTAGGGCAAAGCTTTTGTTGCATATTTTTATCTTATTCCTGTAAATCTCATATTGACAGCACTGAGAGCTGTCTCAAAGCAAATGGAAAACCTTTCCTCTTGATAGTTTATGCAGTTCCCTAGAAAATGGGCTTCATGAATCTGAATCCCTTCAGAGCAACATGAAAGCTAAAATCATTTATCTCATTTTCTGGATCAGTGCTTTAGCCTCAAACTTCTACTCAAAAGTCAATCGATGCTATCTGTGTCTTAAAAATTGAGCCATCCTCATTTAAACATCACCTTTAAGAGACAGACTGCATATTTTAAATTGCAGTGGACAGATACACTTTGTGTACAGCTAAATTCAGGAGCTCTAAACTCAGGAGAAATGGGGGCATTCTTAGCATGTTTGGGTTTTCTGTCAGCTAGTATAAGCTAACTATGTAGCATAGGATTCCCTGCTTGTAGATGATAACATGCAAATTTATTTCCAAAACATCAAAATATAATTAGAGAACTTCAGGCCAAAATTCAGAACTACAGACCTATTCTTGGATTAGGATTTAAATCCCAGTTACATTTTAACTTCATGATGGATTTAGAAGAAGAGGAAATCAATATGTTCTATCCCTAATGTTCTGGGAAATCTGGATGAGGGACCTAAAAGGAAACATCCTGTGCTAAAACTATAGTCCAGTCTGGGTGACTGTGGGTATCATGATATACATCTAAATTACATTTTTGCAGTGATCCAGGACATTGTCTTGACAATCTAGGCAGATTTGATAAAAGACTTTAGGGAATCACTTCAACATGCATCAAAACCAATCCTGGCCATAAGAAGGTTATCAATAATATCTCCAGAGTTTCTTCTTGTCTTAGAGAACTGTGATTCTCCTTTTCACCATTTATATTTTTCCATCTTACATTTTTCATTATTCAGTTGTACAAATGGAATATTATATGCAATATTCTTTCTTAGGTTGCACTGATTTGAAATAAGATTACTTGTGGTTTTATACATATGTAAATACTCAAATGTGTGTTTTAGTAGACAGAGAAGTTAAAACGTTACACAAGCTCATCTTATACGTACCCAGTTTAGGAAATTCTCTCACTGGAATTTTATATTATAGCCATTACTGCAAAAAGATTTAGACTTAAAGTCATAAACATTTCAGTTCTCTCAATGAGTTTAAATTAAGCTAATGGGTAAGTCTGTGAAATAACACTATTCAGAAATTATGCCCATATTTTTAATGTGATTCTCTGCAAAACACTTCTGTTGCATGCACTGAATTTCTTCCATTTTTGAAATTTGATTTTATGAGAAATAATTTTGAAATAAGTATTCTAGTAATACTTCCATTTCTTCCTTTATTAACTTGCTATCAACAGTGTTGGAGAGAGTTGATGTCTATAACTCAAATCAAGGATGCGTTACTGATTATTTTTTTTTCAATGAAACAAGGTGAAAATCAACAGCATGGATATTTAACATTTTTAATGACTGCAATATTTCCTTTCCTTCCCACCTCCAGAATGTATCAGAAAAACAATTTTTTGTTTTGAGACACACAGGTAAATTTTGAATTCTAGATTTAATAATTATGTTATTGTTATTCAGCAATGGAAAAAAGTTCTTCACTGCCTTCAGATATTGTGCATGACCTGGTGAGTCTAAAATAACACATACATTTATGTCCCTTGCTGATCAAGAAGCAGGCTCATGCAGATCCTTTGAGAGCATGAACACAATTTCATTTGTCTTCTATGAAGCAGCTAGATACTAGATAGGAAACACATTATGAGATTCACTGCTTTGGGATCACTTTCCCCTCACCTTCTCTGATAAACTAAAAGTCTTGAGTAAGTATGGTGGTACTTTTCAACATACTTTGAGTGCACTAATGCAATGTAATTCACTAGTTTTTGTTTAAAAACGATGGAAGTTTTGAGAGTCACAGAAGGAAGAGAGAATTGGCTTGTTAAAAGTTTCTAAGAGATTTAAAAAGTGGTCAGATTAGACAGAATAGTATTGTCCAGAGATAGGAAAGTAACTTTTTAACACTGTAGAAGATTTATGTTTGGCAGAAATAGATTGACCATTATATCAAATCAGCTGTGTATGGGAGTTCAGTATTATATGTTGATATTGTATTGGATTGAATAACTGAAAGTATTAAGGGGATGACGCTTTGCATGCCTATCTGTTTTGTCTAGTAAATGAAGAACAAATTCTCTTTTCATTATTTCACTTATTATATCTGGAAGGTGTTACAGAGAATAGTTATGAAAATGTTATACTAGTGTTATAACTAGCTGACACAGCTGGATGCTGTAAAGGGTTTATCTAATTTTTCCTGGTTACATAACTTGCCACTTAGACTGAACTATAACAATTTTTAGACACTTCTTTTATATTTAATATTAGTAAACAATTCTATAATTTAGCACATATAAATATACTCTTTCTAGGAATGAAACAATATTACTCTTCTATATCTTTACAGTGTTCTCTAAAACATGTTAACTTGAAATAGAAGAATATCTGTAAATAAAATTAAAACTATAGAAGACAGAAATTTGAAGAAATGTAATCAGTTTCCAGCTGATTTTAGAGCTAAACTACATAGAACTCAATATATATAACCACTTCAAATCTCATCTGAGGTTTTGTTGTGTTTTGTTTTGTTGTTTTGGGTTTTTTTTAAATTACATTCAAAACTAAATTTTGGGCTCTTCTCAACATGACTCAAACATATTCCTAGAAAACAAGTTAGGCTTCTGTTGTTTTGATGGTTTATCACTAAATAAAATGTGAGGATACTTGTTTAACTGGAAGTCAATGAATGAGGGCAATTGATCCAATTACTGAACATGATAAATCTGTTGATGAAAAACAATGAATTTAGCTACTTTACAGATTCTCCTTCTAGACTAATATCTTTGTTTTTCCCATTTGAAAAAGCTCACTTGCTTGTTTCTTTCATTGATGGTGGTGAGGTATACAAATTAACATCTAATTAACTTCTAACTTACTTTCACCTAACTAGGGAACTTTATTTAGATTAAGTACCAAAAGTCCATTAAAAGTCAACTGAGAGAACTGTCCTATCCACAGGTAGCAAGCCATCCTCTTTAGGATCATACTAAGGACTACTCAACAGCTTTTCTTAAATTCTATGAAAGAAGCCTTTCAGGAATATTTAAGAAATATAGTGGAATTAAATCTGTATGAACTGTTGAGAAAAAAATGGTAGAGTTATTATGTGAAAAAGTAAGGTATTGGACCATCTGATCCACTTCTATCTGATGCTATTAAATAATCCCAGTGAAAAAAAAAGGTCTGGCTGTTTTGTTATGATCATTATCTTGTGATACAAAAACAATAAGGCTAATTTTGTTAGGATTTTAATTTTTACTAAAAGCATTTGATTTAGATGGCTTTATGGAGTCATAAAATGTATTTAAATATTCAGTCCCTAATCCATTTATTTAGTTATATGAACTTAGTTGATACATTCATTGTCACAGGTTTGGCCAATAACCATGTGACAGATACTCTGTTATACCACCACCACCCTCCCAGGGGAAGATAACAGGGGAATAAGGGAGAGAAACTTTGAGGTTGGGAAAAAAATAGAACAATTTTAATGAAACAGAAAATAATGATGATGATAATAATAATGTGAAAATATGCAGATATAGAAATGAATATGCAAATACAGAGCCTGCACTTCCCAGATGCTAATTGCATCCCAACCAGGAAAGTCCCAAACTAGAGTCAGCAGCAGATAGGCGTACCTGAGCCCAACGTCCTGGCAATAGTTCACAAAAACCTTGGAGCAGCTGCACCAGCCTACTCAAGGAGATAGGAGAAGGTGACCTGTCTGGATGCCTGATGTTCTTCTCCAGAGGAAAAAAAACAGGATACAGGAACATCAGCAGCACAGGTAATAATGACAAATAGGCAATCACAATCTCACCAACACATCAAGCACAAGAGGACTCTCTTAGGAGCCTATTTATATTGAACACGATGGAAAGCAACACTATGCTCAGTACATTTGGGTCACCTGACCCATCCTCTCCTCCCCATAAGCACAGCTGCTCCCCATTCCATTGTAATTGCCACATAAAAAGGCTGACAGCGTCTGGGGGTGACCTGGGTGGCTTCAGGTCAGTATAGAAATTTTTTATTCTGGTACTCTCAAACCAGGACCCACATATCAGAAAGTATTTTTTTAAAAACCCAGACCACCTGGGAAATTTTGTATTTCAGAAAATGTTTGCATATCATGTGCTTCAGTAATGAAAAATTATAGTGTGTCATCATGTATTAAGTAATCAAAAGTGGGAATATATATAAGTTTTATAAGTTAGAAACAGTTTAAGTATTAGTGGATGCTGGTGGCATAGATGAAGCACATTATACTATCTGTTTGAGACTTAAGATCAAAAAAGTCAAATGATCTTTGACCTTTATCCTGTGGAGGTTGGCTATGCAGACAAATGGTAAGTTTACTTTAAAAGGAAAGGTGCTGTCTGCAGTGCTTTATAGAATTTCAGGCAACTTAGCCTACAGTTTCAGTAGTTGCCAAGAATAAGTCATTTTCACTCTCTGTTCACCTCTTCTTCATGGAAGAGGTAATTTACTGAGGCAGAAGTCAAGAGGAAAAAGGATAAATGAAACAAAAAAGGAATTAATTGGTATGTAGATAATGAACCAAGGCCCAATAATACATTTCTTAGATAAGGGCAATAAGACAAACTGTGTCTGATAGAAGAAAACCATAATGAAAATACTGAATAGCAGTCTTACTCATGTATAAAGATTTATTTTAACCTTATAAAAAAGAAGCCTATTTAATTCAGCTCTTTAAGTCTTAATTCAAATTCAGTTTGAACATCTTTCTGCTTTATCAGCATCCAATTTGGCATGTATATCTTAATAATTCTCCTGAAGTTATTTTGAGATGAATACAGATCAAAAATAAAAGCTAAAAGTTTAAAGTTTTCTTTGACGTAATCTATTTCTTGATTTTTGCTTATTGCTCACTGGACAGGTCATCAACATCAGAGTTTCCCTTTAAGGTATCTTGATGCTAAATAAAGAAGTATATAGGTGATTTTGAGTGTGATTCAGCTATCCAGTATTAGACATATACATTAAGATGGAAAAAATTGCTCCTTAAAAGTCTTTATTATCCTTACAATTACTAATTCCTTTTTTGCTATATTAAGGGTAAATTTAATTCAGTCTTTTAATGTCAAGAGAATATGTTTGTTTTTGTTTTGTTTTTTAAAAAAGAAGGAGCTATATGAATGGAAGATGTAGAGACATTTAGAGGGATATGCAGGCTGTGGTGAGGTGGAAAAAATTGTTGAAATCAAAAGGAGTGCATCTAAGAGGTTATTAAAGGGACATTTGAAAGACAGTAAAAGTAATCCACTACGGACTTTACTACCTGAATTTTTATGCCCCATTTCTGGGCTCTTAATTCATTAGTTCAGGTGTTGCCTGAGAAAAGAACCTAAATTATCTACTTCTCACCTTAATTCTCTACTTTTCTTGTCACAGAATTTTTTGCCAAATACACAATGCTTGCCAGCTTTACTGTTGGTTTATGACTAAACCAGTCATTCCAGACTCCTTTATAAATGATGGAAAGAATTTCAATTCTGGAATTTAAATCTCTCATCTTAAAATTAACAAATAAAACAGATTAGCAGAATCTGGAATAGGATTATTAACTAATTAAGAAGCCTACAATAACATGAAATATTTTCCCTGAACATTTATTTGTTTCTTCCTAATTGACTTTGCAAAGGATGTACCATGAATAGTTCTGACCTAAATATTTAAAAAGTTGATTCTTAAAGTCAGACGAGGTAAACTTCATTTCTATGGGTAAATGTCCACTTTTGGAGATGCCCATAAGCATCCAAGTCTTGACAGTACCCAAGCCTACTTTGCAGTTAAGTTGCTATCATATTCCTGTTCATCCCCAGATCTAACACAGAGCTGTCCTTTTCTTTTGACTGGGTTCCTATAACATACTGCCAGAGAAGGAGAAAATCAAAGAGGATCATGCTGTATCAAAGAATTCATAAACACTCTACAAGTAGTGAATAAATATGAAAATGAAGTTTCTATTGTCCTCCATTAGGCTGTCTTTGATGAGACATCAAAGAAACATACGTAGAGATTCTGTAGGTCAAATGATGCAAACAATAAAAATGATGACAAGTCCTTAGAATTATAGAGTCATGTTTTGCCTGCACTGTTCTGCATTTTTTACCCTTATAATGGCAGAATTTGCAAGATGAATAATTGCCCAGTTATTTAGCTTACTTTGGACATAAGATTAGCACTACTCTCACTCTCTATTCAGCTCTTGTGAGACCCCATCTGGAGTACTGTGTCTAGTTCTGGAGTTCCCAACAGAAGAAGGACATGGCGCTGTTGCAGAGAGTCCAGAGGAGGGCCACGGAGATCATCAGAGGACTGGCACAACTCTCCTGTGAAGACAGGCTGAGTTGGGGTTGTTCAGTCTGGAGAAGGGAAGGCTTCGAGAAGACCTTAGGGTGACCTTCCAGTAGATGAAGGGGTCCTACAGGAAAGCTGGAGAGGAACTTTTTAGGAGAGCATGTAGTGATAGGACAAGTGGAAAATGGTTTGAAACTGATAAAGTGTAGATTTAGGTTGGACATTAGGAGGAAATTCTTTCCTGTGTGTGCAGTGAGACACTGGAACAGGTTGCCCAGGGGAGTTGTGGATGTCCTCTCCCTGGCAGTGTCCAAGGCCAGGTTGGATGGGGCTTTGAACAACCTGGTCTAGTGGAAAGTGTCCCTGTCTATGGCAGGGGGATTGGAACTAGATGACCTTTAAAGGTGCCTTCCAACCCAAACCATTCTATGATGCTATGATTCTACTATACTGATCTTATTTTTATTCTACTTCTACTCTAATTATTATTTCTG
>VZRW01003514.1:2928-35115 GCA_013398125.1 Aegotheles bennettii
TCTTCCAACCTCGATGATTTTGTGATTCTATCTCTCAGCTTTACACCGAGTGACATGGATGGGATGGGATGGGATACTTCCTTTGGTCAGTTTGAGTCACCTGTCTGACCTGCTCCCCCCGCAGGTGGGTTGCAGGTGGGACCCCTTTTCCTCCTTTTTGTTTCAGGCACACAAGAAGTTTAGCAGAACTTCTTTAGCCTTGGTTTCTATAGGGAAAAGTCTAAGCAAGAGCCTTTCTGCACACCATCCTCCAGCAGTAACTGCAAACATGGAGCACTATCAGCCCTAGGGGCAGGCACTGCCTGAAGAACCTGCTGTTAATTCCAGAAAGTGCAGTCACTTAGGGGACACTTAACCCAGAAGTAATAAAATTACTACAAAGTAAATTGTTTCTGTCATAGCTCAGACCAGGAGGATTTTCTAAGTAGCCCAGTTCCAACCACAGGTGGCTCAGAGGATAAATGAGCTGCATGCCAAGCCCTGGGGGTGGTGAAATGAACTGTGAGAGCCCAGAGATTTTCTTGTGTTTGATTTGTGTTACATTTTCTCTTTCTGGGCAGTTTGAATGTGTCTCCAGTGTTCCGACACTGCTTCAGCCACTGAACCCACCTCCTGTGTTCATGCAGAAAATCTGCCCCGCTCAGCCTGGAAAAGCTGGAGGAACAGAAGTCCTTTAAAAGGAAGCAGGGTGTCAGGTGGCCCTGGGTGCCATGCTTGCCTTCCTTTTTATAGTCCGGCCAGTCATCCTGTGTGAGCAGCAAGAAATGGGAGTGTAGGCAGATTCCAGGGTGTGCTGAGAGGTGGTGGAAAACATTCGCTGGGAAAGACTTCAAAAAACCTGATGCTGACACCAAAAAACAATTTCTTTATAATAATTAATAATAATATTTACAATAATAATTGCTAAGCTCTGATGCAGACAGTTGCATCTGTGAGGATTTGTTTGTTTGTTTGTTTGTTTGTTTGTTTGTTTGTTTGTTTGTTTGTTTGTTTGTTTGTTTGTTTATTTGTTTTAAATAATTTAAAGAATGCCTGCCTAGGCATAAGGAGAAGCCGACCCTGGGTGACACACCTGATGAGGAGAAGCATGCAGAGAAGACTTCAGGTCTTCTGGAAACCAATGGGTTGATGATTATTTCATGTGCCGAGGAGCACTGCTGTTACTTTGGCTGCACAGAGCAACACTACACAATATTTTCTGGATTTCTAGTGTTTTATTTCAAACACACAAAAGCTGTGTCATTGTCAAATTTCTGGTGTCTTCATGCCATTTACTACAACCAGAGAGCATCTTGTACATGACCTTGGAACTGCAGTTATTCACTTCCCTAGCTGGTTACGGAGCACATGCCTGGGAAATGGTTATCCTTTTCCTCTCCATGTTTCAGGTAAGCTGGAGCTGCTAAAACGTTATAAAATCCTGTGCTGTGGAAGGCTGCAGGAGTATCCTGGGAATTGCCTCATGCTTATACTCTTTGTTAGCCATCTGCAATTAGAATAAAGAGAACAGTGAGGTGGATGTTTGGTGTAACCTATTCCAGCTGGTTTATCCCCAAAGAGGTCAGAAAAGAATCCATTCTGATACAAGAACGGCCCCTGTGTGTTTCAGAGGACTTCACACAACCCTGCCCTGCAGAGCCAGGCCATATTCCTTTCTCCCTGCTTTGTTTCTGGAGGACTGGGAAGGCAAATGCTGGTTGATGTGATGTGTCGTAGCCCTGAGGTCACACCTGACCTGTGGACTCGAGTGCGGGACCAGGGTCAGCCGGGTCAGTTCAGGAGTTGGCTGTGGGGTCCTGGCCCCATCTTGCCTTTCTGTGTGTCCTCCCCCTGTTTTCATAGTCACGGTGATACCTCCTGCAGTTTTGACAGATGTGCCCAGGTTATTTCATTAATGACTGTGTCTTGAGGAGGCAGCTCCCTGGTATTTTGCATCTCGAGTTCCAGCAGTCTTTACTTCACTCCAAGGTTTTGCAATGTTTGAAGCATCTCTGCTGCATTATCACATGTTTGGAAGGAAACAAGCCATGTTATGAGAAGTTAGGGAATGCTGTGCTGCTCCCCTTTATAGCCACAATGCAGTCCTAATGACTTTTTTTTAAATTATGTTTTCCCCTTTTGGTATTTCTTTCTTTAGGATTTCAGTGCTGTTTTGGGTTTCAGTGACATCTCTTATCACAGCAGTGTCAGGTTTGGGTCAGGGCTTTGCTCTGCTGGTTACTGTAATGCTGGAGGCATGGTCCCTGCCCTAAGGCATTGATGATGTCCAGCAGTAGTAGTAGGTTCTCATCTGCTTGGAGTTCTCTGCTCCAGTGTTCCTGTATTCAGGGAATGTAGCTGTTTTGGTAGAAAATTGAGCTCGGTTCTGACCTGCCTGTCTCTTTCTGCATCCTCTCCTCAGGTTCCTGCTGTGCATTTGAGATGGGTGCAGAAGGGGTGAGGTATCTTTGGTGACTGCCCACCTGAAGATAGAGCAGCAGTGCCAGGCCCAGGCTGGGAGGCAGCAAATTGCCTGCAAGACCTTTCAGAGTGGTTGTGACCTCAGGAATGAGTTAAAGACAGGCAAAAAGGGAGTGGGAAGTACAACAGTGCCTCTAGAGCAAAGCTGACTTAACAGCATTGGTCTTGAAAAAGTAAAAGCTGCGGATCAGCTTGCGAGTGAGTGATGGGAGGAAGGAGTGCTATAACAGTTCTCAGACTGTTCTCCGTAGCCAAGCAGAGCAGAAGTCTCACTTTTGGGGACAAAGTGAAGAATTTTAGACTTGTTTCTGTGGCAGGGTGAGCCCAAGAATGTTGCCACACAGAAGCAGCAGAAATGGGGTGTGATCTCTTCTCCTTTTAGGCTTGGCACCCTCATCTGTAAAAAGATCCCCCGAGCAAAGGTTAGGAAATGCAATCCCATTCCAGGCAGACCCTGCCTCGGGAGGGAGAGGGCAGGCAATGGCCACCCCCCCTCACAGACTGGCCCTGCCCTGGTGGCTTCTCGTCCCTGCTTACAGACTGGCTCTTACCCTGGGTGCTGGGCACTAACTGGGAACTCCTTCCAACCCCTTCCCTTGGGCTCCGTCAGTGGAAATGCATTTATTGGTCCCTGGGCTGCCCATCTTCTGCTTGGAGTAATCGGGGGGCAGAGTCACTGAGGAGCAGCCTACAAAGGATCTCCAAGGGATCCCTGCCAAGCTCAGCTGAAATTACCTCCCGAGTCCCAGCAGCCACTTCTACAAGGACTCCCTCTCCCCAGACCAGCAAAGACAGAAGGAAGCAAACAAATCGCTGCTGCTGAATCCATAACTTGGGTGACTGATATTCCCACTTCATTGCTTCTGAAGAGTGCTGAGGGTAGGCCCAACCACCCCTAAGGGATAAAACTTTGTTATCTTCCTTTGGGCTGGAAAATCCCAATCATAACTTATCTTTCCTTTGAATTAGAAAGAAGAAAATCTTCCTGCTTCAAGCAAGACAACGATTCAAACACTGCAACAGAAGGAAAGTTATTTGAAGAGGAACAAGCACTGAACCTGCAGTTTCTTAACACAAAAAGAGGATAAATACTGCTATTTTAAGATCATACGGAGCTGTGACAGATGATCTTGCATCTTTCTGCTGAAGTTGTTTTACTTGAAGGACAAAATTGTTTTACTTTCTTTGCTTAACATTTTCTGCTGCTCACTGTCGGTGCTGTTTGTATATTCAGAACTGCAGGAAGGTTCTAAGCCACACTGCTTTAGAACATCGGACTTGGACATCAGCTACCACAGGTTGCTGGCAAGAGTCCTTCCCGTGGATGCTGACAGCTGACCACCTACTGGGTTTGGCCCATCTGTCTTCTTCCCTTTGACTACACCAGCAGGCACTACTAGTTCCTTGGAGTCTCACCGCGAACATGGAAGAGGTCTGGGTTGTGTATCTCTGCCTGTTCTTGCTTGTCATCGTGCTTATTCTAATGAAGCATAACCCACATGTGGAAGAGGCCAAGAAGGAGAGGGAAAGCAAAAGCCCCCCGCCACCCTCTTCCTTTTTCCCCAGCAGTGTCGGCAAGCAACTGGAGCACAGCCAGGAAGAGCTGGAGAGCTATCTGAACAGGCTAACCCATGTCTTGTTTGACACAGAAGGCAGGAAAAGGGATGGCCACCATGACCAGAAGTCCCACCATCACCATCACAGGAGCGCTGATATTATGTCTGAAGCTAAGGAGCACTCGAGAAAGGAGGTGGCACGCTCTCAGCATCTGCCCAGCTACACCAGAGTGCAGGTATGAGGCTTAGAAAGACTTCCAGACTCAGTCTTAGAGCTCCTGACTGAGGGAGTGAATTCTGTTGAAATGCATAGTCCATGAGCTTGGATGGGGAAGAGGTAGGGGGGAAGTTTCTCTATTTTGAAGTATAATACGTCCCTATTTTGGCACTGTATATTTCAACATTCAGCAGCCATTCAGAGGCAGCTCAATGTGATGTGGGCTGTGTGTACATGACTTGTGTAAGATGTCAATGTTGGTATCAGCATCCACACGTGTGTGTGTGTATCTAAATGTAAATGATTCTTCCTATATTAATAGAATTAGGTATCATTTCTTACCTCAAGAAATCATTGTGCAGCTCTTCAGCTGTTATAAATCCCCCACTTTCCTCATACATGGCAGCATTTTGCCAGTTTGCCCAGCTAAGGACCTGGCCCAGTAGGGTCCAGGAGCCCTGTAGACTCCTATCCAGTGGTAACTGCGTGGTATCGAGCCATAGGAAGCACTCATGTAATTTTTCTGCTGTGCATGATGATCAGGCACAGTGTACTCTGTAAACATGAAAGTTGTTATTGGCAACCTGCAAAATTGTCTTTGCCTTGACCGAGGCCCTTTTTTAGGGGATGGAACAAGATGCATGCCTTTATATTTTTATCGTTATCCTCACTGCAATACATCAGATTTTGCCCTTGGGATGACAGTGTTTCATGGCAGCTATGCGAGGCAGTGTCACTTTATGCTAGCAGCTGTTTATAGCCTTCATTCTTGAGACAACATTTCTCACGGGGCCAGTACCCTGCTCTGCCACTGGGCATGTCCTAAGTCCAGGTGGGAGCTCCAGCATGAAGCCTCCACCTCAGAGGGGAGAGCCAGACCTTGATGTCAATAATTGCGCCTTGCCAAAGAACCAAGAGGCAGATTTCTTAGCAATGAAGGCACTGCACTAGACAGCCTTCCCAGGGAACCAGGACATTACAGCTTCTGAAGTCCTCAGGAGCTGGCTGGAGGAATCAGCTCATCCAGTTGAAGGCAGAGGGGCAAATGTACAAGAGAGTGTTGTGCAGAGTAGGTGGGCAGACAGAGTAATTCCAGCAGTTATTTGCTTACGGGCATATTTCATTCACTGGAGAAGGTGCTATTTTATTAGACCTATTACAGATCAAGAAATAGCAATGATTTTTTGCTAGAGAAATGGGTCACGTTATAAAACAACAGCATTAGCTTATTTTTCAACTACGGTTACAGATCACTATGTTTGCAGAATACCAGCTGGGGATAAAAGGTGCTGTGGTCCCTGTTTTCATGCAGTTTAATATAAAGCTAGTTAGCTTCAGTGAACATTGACTTGCTTAGAAAAAGGGACTGCACTTGTTTCACAGACCTGATGCAGCAGATGGTTCTTCTTTGGACAGCTGAAGCATTTAATATAAGCTCCTTTGGTGTATGGAATGAACAGTATCCATGCAGAAGCAAAGTGGCAGTAGTCCTTTGTTGTTCCCCATTTAGTCCCTTGGGAGCAGTGAGAAAGATGTTGCCACCTGAACAAACCTACACAAGCACTTGTCCAGAAGTTTTCCAGACACTGAGGTGAAACAGGAAGCTCCAGCTCTGCTTGGAATGGTTTTAGTGCCAAAACTGCCAGGGCTTTTGCCTCTTGCTCGGGCAAAGGAGAAGTGTTGGGATAGTATCAGGAGCTGGTGGTTACCTGGGTGTACGGTATGACAGAGACACAGTCAGCTCAGAAAGTGGTTCAGGTGCCATCCACGAGAACATGAGAACATGTTCTGAGAGCATGAGAGCATCCATGAGAGCATGAAAACCTCTGGGTACATATGGAGGCTTTCAGGTCTCTCCCAGGTCAAGGAAGCTAGGAGCTTCAGAAGAAGCTAGGGGTGTTTTTGTCATTCACTGCACCCATGTAAGCCCTTGCCTAGTAGGGTAGAATCCATGTTTTCTTACTAATTTCTATTTGTTACTACACATTAAATAATTACATGATCTAAAAATTGTTTCTAGATTTCCTCTGATTTCCCACTAACTCCCCATTCTCATGGAAACAGAGCAGACCACTCATTACAGCCAAAACAGGAACAAATGAGCAGATTCCGAAGTGCAGGAGGCTCAGATGGGTAAAGGCAGTAGGTATGAGAGAGCAGTAAGCAAATTATTGGGGAAAATGTACTCAGAGGGTTTCCTGCTTCATTAAACTTAACCAGAGCAGGGTTATTTTCGGATTGTTTTCAGAAGCAACAAAAACTGAATGGTGGCAGAAGGCAGGGAGGCAGGGAGACCTCCCACACACTGGGAAAATAGGTTGCCAGATTGTCTGCAGTCCGTACCACAGGCAGCAGAGCACATGTGCTGCCAGGACCAGCCAGGAATTGGAAGACTTTAACATAGCCATGGCTTTAGAAACTCCACAGAACCAGCTTCGAGCCACACAGTGGGGAGAAGCCAGTGCAATGCCCCAGCTGATGGTGAGCTAGGATGTAGTCCTGCCCCGTGCCTGCAGGAATTCAAGTTCAGGAGTGTGTTGGAGATGTCTGCCATCGGGGTGAGATGCCCTCTGGTAAACTCACGGCAACTTGCCTGACTCTGGTGTCCTCCATTTGTGTATGCTCTGTTCAGCATGGGCCAGGGAGCTCAGCAAAACCAGTGCTCCTGCTGGAGGAGCTTCCCATGGTCAGCAATTTCCAGTGCTGGGGCTTAACCTGAGTGTCTCTGAGTTGTACCCTTGGAAATCCTCACGGGGACGTGTTGGTGCTGACACAGCTGTGATTCACGTGAGCGTGGCACCAATGGGCAGAGCTGCAAGGAAAACTGGTGATTGTCCACCCACACGAGGGTGGCTTCTGTGGTGTAGGACCGGGTCACCACACTTCTCCAGCGCTGGCAGGAGTGGGAAGCTTTCTGCAGTGCATTCCTGGTGTATTTTGGGTGGTTTTAATCACGCTGCAAGAGGCTCTGCTCCTCCTGTCCTGGTTCAGCTGTTCCTTCAGCCACCACAGCCCCTGGAAGCCACACGGGTGGCTCATAGCCATGCGATTGAATGTCTCTGTGGGTCTCATGCTGTGGTGATGGACACCTTACATGACATTACCTAAGATAATACCCTTAGGGAATGTTTCTGCAATCCTCACAAGGCCTGACCTCATGCTGCTGTTTTGGTCTGTGGCAGCTGTCAGTTTTCAGGCACGGGGGCTGTAGGCACAGGGGGATCTGTCGTTACACCTGTGGAGCTTACGAGCCTGAAAGCCTCTCTGCTTTGTTTTTTTTTCCCCAGCTATAGCATTTGTTTTCAGAAAAGATGATCTGTCTGCCAGGGTGTCCCTGAGCTGTGCAGTCCCTTGCAGAACCAAGAGTGGATGAGGTTGGGAGGGACGTGTGGGGCTCAGCTGGTCCAGCCTCTCCACTCAAAGCATGGTCAGCCAAAGCAAATTGCCCAGGACTGTGTCCAGTCAGACTTTTAATGGCTCTATCCAGATACTTGGATGTTCTCTAACACAGTAAAACTGGACCAGGTGCAGGAAAACCAAAATACACTTTCTTTCGAAGTCTGCTTCTATCCAGGTCCTCCATTTATGTATTGCTTTTAGATATTCCCCAATCTTTGGACTCTCTAGCACACACTGTAACCCAGTGAAGTCATTCAGGCAGAATTTAGGATATGTATCTGAAAACTGAAGTTTCACATTTGTGCTTCAGCCCTGCCCTTTACTCAGGTTTATTCCACGCAGCACATGAAACATGGTGAAATTCTAACTTTCTCTTTCAATGTGAGGAGACAGTTCTGCTCCCTTTTCCTTGCTGGCAAGGAAGCCCAGGACATTCCAGGAAGATAATCAGAGGTTAACAGGTTTCAATCAGTAACAAGCAGTTATTTACAGGTACAGAATTTCCTTCTCCTTGAATCACTTCCCTTCCCCCAGCAGCTGGTGGCAGCTAAGGAACAGCTTCATTTGTAGTTTAGCAGATTAGAATTTTTTTAACTTGCAAGACTTCCCGTGCAGTTGGCTGAACAATTAATTGTGTCACAGTCTTTGTGTGATCCACAAGCTCTGTAAGAACCCAGCATGTCCAACAGTTTGTAGTGGGACCCAGCACCCAGCAAGGTGGACTTGTGTGTGGATCCACCCCATGCATTAGGAGAGAAAGATTGATACAGACTAAAGAGGAGCAAGAGGAGAAGAACATGCATTTAATTATTTGTGCTTTGTTAGAAGGTGTGTAGGAGGTTTTTTATGGACTTGCTGTCCAGGACTTGATAGAAGAATATTCAGGGAATGAATGAGTCAGTATTGTCAATCTGTACACATTCCCATTCTCAGGCATGTTGGCTTGATTTCCGTTTCAGTAGTGGATGTAAAATTCAAGTTAAAGGAGATAAAAGGAAGGGTAGAAGGTAACAAATTAGCAGGAATATTGGCATGAAAAAGGATGATATTTGCAGTGCTCCATGGACCTTTGCTCTCAAAAGACTGTCCAGGCTTGACATTTCCAAGAGCTCTGCCTCTGGATTTTATTTATTCAAGGACATTGTGCAAACAAATTTCAGCCTTTGGGTTATTCATAAGACGACTGTATTGCAAGTGTTATCCACTTGGCATCACCACCATGCTTTGTGATGAGGCATTTTTAATCGTATGGCACTTGCTCATAGGGCTGGGTGAGTCTAGATGAAGAAAGAGGACATATCAACTCCAGAAGAGATTTGGTTCTTTGGGGAAAAGAGCAGGAAGAGTTGATGTTATCTTGGGGAAAGGTGATGAAGAGTTCATTGGAAGAGTCTTGCCAGCTTCCAATGTTTCCTTTCCCAGCTGCCTGGATTAGGCTGTGTTGGTGAAAGCAGGCACCACATCTGCAGCAGAGCTGGTGCTGAGCTTCAGTCTAAAGTTTTGTCACCTGCTTATTGCAGCCATTGTCATGACCTGCTTGCTTCTTCATGGCTATGGTTAGGAAGGTCATAGCATCTGTGTCATATCTGCCACATCAAATCTGGGCTTCTTCTCAGTGCTTCTGTCTTTGATTCTGGTTGGTGAACACCACCTTGTTTGGGCTTTATGGACCTCCAAAAGGCACAGCCGAGATAAGAGGCGGCAGCAGAAGAAAAAAGTTACCATAAACAAGCAAGTGACCTCTTAATATAAGCAAATTCAGCATGGTTTGATCCTCACAGCCAGCCATGCCTACCAGTGCTGCCTGGCTGGTTCTCACATCAGTTTGTCTTCCAAGCTCTGCTCTATGGTGGGGGTGTCCCAGCCTTTGATAAATGGGAATCAGTTTAACTGAGAGGAATTTTTGATCACTATGTTCTCTGTACTCTGCTCAAAGTGTTACTGGATCTGGAGCTGTATCCCTGGCAGCCTCTTAAGGTAAGCAGAGGTGACCTCAGGGGTATTCGCATTATCTAACTGCAGACATTGGACTTAGGTGCCCTGGGAGAGAGGTGTGATTTGGAGCACTGGAGGTATGAGTGAAAATAAAATGCCTAAAATCACCTCAGTGAGTGGGGTGATCAACCATACCCCACCTCCCTTCCAGGAGCTTGCCCCTACCCTGCACCACCCCTGTGAGCCACAGCATCGCTGCTGAACGGGAGAAGAGTTGGGAGTGCAGACTTGCAGCTCAGGGGTGACAAAGTCTTCAATGGTGCCACGCCTGTGAGTGCTTTGAAGAGGCTGACCCTAAACTTTTAGCTTGTCTAACTCAAGACATACGTGGGAGGGGAATTCCTGGGCCCAACCTTTGGCATCTAAACGTTAGATGTCTAAACCCTGAGCTAATTAACCATAGCTCCATCTGTAGCCAAGGGAGAGAAGCAGGCATCCTTGGAGGCTGATTCATTCTGTGCATCACCATCCCTGTTTAGATAGATTGCCCAAGCTGGGCAGTGAGTCCTGTCCCCCTTTATGGCACGGTGTGGTTTAGGGAGAGCTGAACTGGTGGTGGAAGCAGGTGGTGCATCTCTGCTGGGACTGTGCTCCGCTCACACCAGGCAGCTCAGCTGTTTCCTTAGCAATTACTTTAAATCGCTGGATTTTAGATTGCTTCACAATTTTCAGGTCACCATTTTGGAATTCTGTTTGCTCATTTCCTAAACTCCACAGACTCTTGTGAAAGGAGCAAAAATGGCCAATGTATCTGCATAATTGGTGTGACCCATGGGCTAATAAAGGAGTCGGAGTCTTCCCATTAAGTTCAGGGTCTAGGAGACAGACTCATATTCTGGAAAGAATTCACCCCATTTGGTCCCTGTTAAAAAAATTAACAAAGATATTAACAAATGCATACATTAACCTTAAAACAAAATGCCTATTGATAGTTCTTCAGGGTAGTTCTTGTGCTTATTCTGTGGCTTAAAGGCAGTAAGCAGTTGATCTTCGATGTCTTACATTGAGTTTCTGCTGTAAAGTGACAGTCGTAGAAAGAGAAAACTTCTAAAGGAAAGAGTTACAAGAGCTAATGTCCTTGTTGATGGTTCCAGAAGGAAATATTTGGGTTTTGTCATTTCTTCTTTGTATGTGAACACGTAGTTGCACCGTCATAAGGTACACAAGTTACACCATCATGAACTATCACAGCTTCATGAATTCCTCTCTATCCTCTAGCTTTCCACAATGGCAATCCAGAGTACTGAAATTACCCCGATGTGAACTTCCTTAGCCTGTATTAACACATTTGCTTCAGGCTGTTCAAGCAGATCCTTAGTCCTGAAGGAATCTTCCTCAAAGCCAATCATGCCTAAAACCACATTTGAACAAGTGCTGCATGTCTCAGGAAGATGTAGGTAGGCAGGAGGTTGTTTTCAGGTGGATGCCTTGAATATCAGTTTCTCAGCAGCAACTGAACACTCTTGCACCTGATTTTCCAGTGGCTCCTGTGACATCTTTTTTTACTAGCCCAGTAAACACATGTTTCTATCTCAGCTTGGTACCTGCCAGAGCCTTGGCACCAGCCTTGCAGAGAGCTGTTGCTGTCTGTACCGTGCCTCCCTCATACACACACATTGGATTTTGCTCTCTGACACTGCTGATCTTCATGCTCTTAAGCAAACATCAAATTAAACTTAGTTTTAGAAAGCATGAATCTAAATTTCAAATGTGTCTCGGAGAAAGCCAAAGGCAATATGGTGAAGAGATGGGACTGACAGTGCTATCTCTCCTAGCAAAAATGTGGCTTAGCCAACAAAATCTCTGAGCATCAAACTTATAGCAGTGCAGCACTCACAGAGCTCATGGTTTAACTGGGAATTTCTGCCAAAAAAATTACCTGAAAACAAAATGTATTCAATGCTTTCTAAAGGATTAAATGTGTTTACAGAAGCTGGGGCCATGACAGGCTCTTAAACATCTTTGTCCCTGAATCTCTGGCACAAAAAGGACAGTTAATTGTCCTGCCTTAAATCGTCCCCAGTTTAACAAAAATAAAATGCACAAAAAATTGTTCACTTGTGTATGTCACATCTTGGATTTGGACTGCAAAATACTCTTCAGTGTCCCCTTAGAAACTGGGGCAGTTGAAAAGCAGCCTATTTCTGCTGAACCAAGGCAGCACATGGCAGGTGTGCTGAATATTTAGCCCTTGGACTCCTGCCCCAAAGGGAAGGGTTGGTTTCCGAACATATAAGATGAACTCAGAGATAAACAAAAAAAGCCATTTGTTTCATCCTGCCTCATTCTGACAAACCAGGTTTCGAGATCTTCTGGCCACCAGAAGGGAGTCCAATGTGGTTGCTGGCTGTCCAAATCTTAGCACTGAGCAATGAAGCCAGCGTTCAGAGTGACAGATTTACTGCTGATCATATATCTGTCTTCAGGCCTGAGACAGCTGAAGGGCTCTGTGGAAAATGCTGGGGCATTACAGAGGGGCTCTGAAAGAGCTCACAGGCCTACAGGAAGATGTGGAGCCAAGCTGGGTTAATCCCTTTGAGGAGCCATTAGAAGTCTAAAGGTAATGTCCTAAATATGATAATTACTTCCTTCTTCCAGTGGGCCAAAGATACCACTGTCTTGAGACTGCGGAGGTGGGACTGACCTTTCCGGATTTGGGAGCTGATGATAAGGCAATAAT
Source organism: Aegotheles bennettii (assembly GCA_013398125.1). Taxonomy (NCBI): domain Eukaryota; kingdom Metazoa; phylum Chordata; class Aves; order Caprimulgiformes; family Aegothelidae; genus Aegotheles; species Aegotheles bennettii. The sequence goes on from VZRW01003514.1 coordinate 15,236, forward strand.
ATTTAATCTTTTTAGATTCCTGGTCTTTGGTGAGTAGAAGGACAGTATTATGGACAGGTCTTAGCAGTTCTGGGTTCTCTTCCTCACTTCTCCACTTCAGCTTGGGTAAGTCTTTTTGTAGACCTTATTTTGCACAGCAGTCCAAGGGCAGCCCTCAAATGGGTGTCACAAATAGGATGTTCTCCTTTCAGATCAACACTGAAGGGCCATCTGGTCACTAGGAAGGATATGCACACAGGTTGCTCATGGGCCACCTACAAAGGCTTTGAATGCATGAGAGGAAGGTTGAGGAGCACATTTTGCTACTGGGAGACACAACCTTAGACTGCGTCCTGAAAATGAAGCCAATTTTCCCAAACGTAAGAAAGCCTAAAGGAAAGAGCAGCAGGAGGAGAAAGAATAAAGGCTCATTTATGCTTTTTAGCTCTTCAAAGATCAGATGAGGAAGGCGAATGACCGAGACTTAATGAAAGCTTGTGTGCAAAGTTAAGAGTTGCCAATGAATATGCTGAGCTTGTGGAAGGAGTCTAAGCTATGATAGAAATGAAACGGCACATGTTCTTCCTAAGAAAATACAGAGTACACCCATGGCACATCAAGTTTGACAAAAGATGCAAGAGATGATGCCTTGGCAGAGACACCAAGATAAAACATCAATGTAAAGGTAATAGGTGGAAATCAAAGACTCTCTTGATTTGACTCAGAACTGATGAGAAGCAATTCAAGAGTAGAGAAGGTGGGCTGGTACTGGGGCTTCCAGCAGGAAGTGGAAGAAAATAATTGATGGCAATGTGAGTATAGAGAGGGTTAGAGGACTGTGAGGAATAGAATTGGGAAGTAAACTGGAAAAGCAGATGAATATGAAATGTGAACAAGGGTGTGCCTGAGGAAGAAGGAAAGGGGGTATATTTTGAGACAGCAAACCAGATAGGACCAGAGCCTACAGACCAGAGTTTATGGACTGGTGGACTATCAATACTGGTTTCATCAGAGATGGAAGAGAGGAGTTGTAAGATGAATTTGAGGAGTCATGGGACAACAGGGGTGGAAGGAGGAGGTGAGGAGCAGCTAATTGAACTTCCCCAGCCTGAACAAAGAGGCCATGTCTCTAAAGGACAACTTGGACATGGAGCTGTTAAGTCCAGAGAACTTGCAGGATGGGGAGAGCAGGGCAAGCCCAGAGTGGTGACAGGGGAACAGTGAGAAGTGACCTGGAAGAAAAGTGAAGTGAGAGGAATCACAAAAGAAGGGTCCAAAGATTCTGTAGGTTTTAACAAGACTGCCCAGCAAGAGCTGCAGGAGCAATCGTGGGTGCATTCAGCCCACCACAGGTGTGGACATTGGGTGTTAACCTGATAACTCTCAAGGTGTTCTGAGCCACTTCTGCTTTGCAATTGGGTGACCCTTGGCTGAGTGGGCTGGTAGAGCCTTCAGGTGTGGTAAGATGATTTCTCATAGTGAGTCTGAGGGAAGGTGGAGCAAAACCACCACTGGCACCTGGCTGTGTCCAGTGGCAGTGGTGCACCCATGGGTGCCAGTTCCTGGCAAACACCCTTTTGTGTTTAGGAAGCACAAGCTCATGAGAGCTGGGGTAGCTATAGCTATGTAACACCTGGTTTGTTCTACCTACCAAGTGCAAGGGAAATGTTGATCCCGTGTGCTTGCCTGGCACCAGGGACTGCTGTGGCTCTCCTGTAACAGCTTGCACCCCAGGAGCTGGCTGTCAGGGGTCCAACCCCACCAGCACGCCAGACCCTGCTCTGCTCTTCCTGACTACTCTTGTTCAAATTCTGGTCTTGGGCAGTGAGCTGCCCTGCTGAATGGTGCTCCTGAGGAACCCACAGCTCCTGTTTGCAAAGCCTTGGAAAGCCTGTCTGTGGTTTAAAACCTGCCTTTGTCTCACCATTGTCCTGATAGGCCACCCACCCTCTCCAAATGACATTCATGGGGCACAACAGCCTCCGAGCAGGAGCCAGGGGCCTGGGCCTGGTGCTCCCAAAGGCAGGTGGCAGCAGGATATGGACTGCCCGACCGGGGTGGCATTGAGTTACAGTCAGGCCCCCGCAGGAATGCGGGACCATGACAGTGTGACCCGTTCAGATGTCCCAACAAAGAGCAGGAGCCGTTGGCAATCTTCACCCCAGAGAGGTCAAGTTAATGTCACAGTGCACCTTTGCCAGAAGGAAGGCTTCTGGGGAGCTGCTTGGATATGTTTGTCCCATCTGCTCTGTATTTTTCAGTTCCTTTGTTTGACTGTTCCCTCTCAACAGCAGATTTTGGGTGCTGGAAGGCAGCAGTGAAGCCCAGGTGAACCAACCTTTCCAATTGAGTCACTCAGGTGGTCTCTTCGAGTTGCTTGAAGCCCTTGGCTGGGTGAGGAAGTTCAAAGCCATAGCTGGCAGGCAGGCAGTGCTCAGTGAAGAGCCCCCATAGCAGCTCTGCAGTCAGTCCTGCCTTCAGGAGGCTGCACATCACACAGGAGCTTCTCCAGCTCAAAGGTCAGGTCCTGTTCAGCTGCTCGGGGTTGCCATTTGAGTAAGAAACACGAATCCTTGCACCAGCTCTCGTACAAGGAAACCCAGTAAGCCACAGCTATGCTTGGAGACAAAAGAAGCAGAGTAGCAGGAGCTCCTGTGAGTTCAGAGAGGTTCATTTCACAGCCATGTGAGGAGTGACCCCAAAGGGTGCCCGCTCGCAGGAAAGCCCTGTGTGTGAGCTGACCCAAAACACAACCCAGATGGCAGAAGCAGAGGGCGGGCAGCTGGACTCGCAAGCCACCCTGGAGAATCCATAGGCTAGGAAGACAATCTAAACCAACCTCGACATTAAATGCCATTGTTGGCTCTCATAAGTCACTGGTGTCCCCGGTGCCTGGTCCATAGCTCTGCTGTGTTGGTTTGTTGGTGGGCTCCAGGCATGGCACAGCCCGTGCTCCTCTCAGTCACCAAGAATGGGCAAAGCAGAGGGCATTGTCTGGCTTCTGCCAGTGCCTGCAGACTGACTGCCAACCTCTTGCACCTCCCTCACTCCAACACAGCTCTTCTCTTTAAACAAATACAAAAAGAGATCCTTTACAAGTTTACAGCATAGGCAGGATGAGTGCAGAAGGTGCCAGACATGGTGGAAAGCCCAAGCGAGATTTTTTTAACTGATTAAAATATGATTTCTGCACTGCTTTCAGCTCTCCTGCACTGCCACTTCTGAGCTGATGGGAGAAGAGTTACAGTGAGAGACTCCCAACAGAACATGGCACAAATGGCAGCATCAGTGTATACTGGACACGTGCCCTGGGGGATCAGTCAGTGTTGCCACTGGTGAACTCTGCGAACCCCTAGGGAAATTTGTAACATCATTTCACCCCATTTCCTTCCTTAATTCATCTTTTTCTATGTGGTTGCTGTGTTGAATGGATCGGAAAATGGCATCTGATATTTAGAGGTGTTTGTGTCCATCACTCAGCTGGAATTAGGGAAGCCTCACCTGGCTGTACAGGTCCCGGCGAGCAGAGTGAGCAGATTCCCTGATCCATTCTTTCAGTGCAGAAAGGTGAGATCCAGCTCCAGAAGACCAGAACGTGTCTGTGGGCAGCTCTGCTGGGTGCAGCTGCAGGGGCAAAGTGTGTGTTTGATGGGGCTGCAGTGCCCATGGCTGTGTATCACCAGGGTTCAAGCCTTTTGTATGCACAAACCTCTGATTACTCACTCTAAACACCTCACTTGTGTTAACTTTATGTTTGCAGCACTTTGTTCTTCCTCGTTTCCCTGTGTGTGTGTCAGCCCCATGGGCAGTGTTTCTCAGAAGGATGAGCAGCTGCTGTTCTTGCTTTTTTCCCCAAAGTCTGGAGCAAACAGTGACAATTTGCACAGTTACCTGAACACTGCTTTTTTAAGGAAAAAAAAAAAACCAAACACCTGAGAAAGACTTAACTCTTAAAATGATTGCATAGCAGCAAAACTGAGGGTCTTGCACTGGATGGGATGGACACCAGTTTGCTGGGCAGAGTGGCTGAAACCAGCAGGTGTTGGTGTGGCGAGCAGGAGGGTGGCAGTTCTGTCCCCATGGTGTTCATCACAGTGATGTCCAGGAGAGAGCAAAAAGAGAGCAAAAGGGCAGGTCGAGGAGGCACCTACCTGAGGTTGTTATTCTTTTTTGTTTGTTTTGTTTTGTTTCTGAACAGGAGAAAACCACTCCTCCTGGAAGCACTGAGAATATTGTGGAAGAGATTGGTGAGTCGGACCAAGGTTATGGTAGAGAAACCTTCTCCCATGAAGGCATTTGCTTTCGCCACTTCAGCCAGGAGTGGTGGGGAAAACACCCCTGGCTTTGCCATCTCATGCATGAGTATCTGTACACCCAGTCAAACATCCAGGTTCCTCCTTAGGTAGCCCCCAGAATCAGGCTGGGAGCGCTGTGCACTGTCTGCCAGGCAGGAGGGCATCTCCCTGCAGGGAGTCTTGGAAGGAAAGCAAACCTCCAGGGGAATCACCTGAGAGCTGTCCTTGGGCATTGGTTTCCTGAGGGTATACACCCACACCATGCTCCTGAACACTGTTAGCAGTGAGGGGTCAGCAGGCAGAAGGGGTCAGCAAGCAGGAGATGCTCCCCCTGGCCCAGCCCTGGGGAACCCTGGCACACAGTGAGCTCCAGAGGATGCTCCCTGCCCATGCCCGAGGTCACATACAAGAGGAAAAGAAGTGGTTGTCACTGTGACCCACCACCACTAGGAACTCCCAAGGCAGCAGATGGGAGTGAGGATCTGCATGCCCTGCCTTGTCTCCCTTCCCTCCCATCAGTCCCCTCCAGATCAGCCCCTCCATGGGCTCTGGCTCTGGCTCGGCAGTGTCCCGCTGCCCTCCTCGCCTGGCTGGGGACCCCAGAACTGAAACCCTTCCCTGGGCTGTTCTCCTCCCAGCCTGAGTTGTAAATGTGTCATTGACTTCCAAATCAGATTTTATGTTCCCCCCTTACAAACTGACCCTTCCTTCAGCGTGAGGGTGGCGAGCCCAGGAATGGAGTTGTCAGAGGGCAGAGCTGGTGAAATAACTGGGGGTTTGCCAGAACAAGAGTGCAGGGGGGTCCGTGCCCGTCCTGGCCCTTCCACAGGCTGTGTGTTCCAAACCAACACATCACTGACAATTACTCTTGGTGACAGCTTTGGAAAACTTTTATTGCTTCTACCAACAATCTTAACAAGCATTTTTGACCCAATAAAGGAAATCATTAAATCCATGCTTGGTTTTACAAGAAATCTTCTGATGCCAAAGTTTGATTTGACCAGCTCCACCACCATTGACCGTTGTGTGGAAGGGAAGGAAGCCCTCTTGGGCTTAGCTTCCTCATTTTATCACACGCAGGTAAAGCTGCTTTACCCACTCCCTCATCCTGCAGTCTCTACAGATATAGGTTTGGAAACCACAGCTGATTTATCTACCTCCTTGTCATGCTAAAAGCACACATGTGCTTAGCATAGTAAGCACCATGCCAGTTCACAATGGGCCATGAGACACAAAAAGCACAAGCCCAGTCTCTCAGCTGCACCAGGCTGCCATGACCTGGTGGCCATTCTCCAGACAAGGAGGGATTCTGGGCTTGGCCATTTGGCTTTGCACTCCTCTGAGCTGTCTGAACCTACGTGAGAAATGCAGCAGGTGAGGTGCTTCCTAGGGAAGCAGGGCAGCTTCAGGTATGGAAGGAGGATACATGACCTTCACGTGGTGTAAGACCAGCCTTGTTGGCCAGCGTGGAGGAGAGGAAGGCCAGAGGATGCCCATGAAGTTGTTTGGAGACCTTTGTTTCTGTGTGCACACAAGGGCTGCGTTTGTGCTGGAAGCCAGTGGCTGCTTTGCACTGGTTGTGTACCCTCCAGTTGGGAGGTCCATCCCGAGTCTTGCAGGCAGCAGAAGCAATGGTCTCCTGCACTGGGCAGCAGTTGTCATCTTCAGGAAGTCAGTGTGCTGGGTTTCCAAACACACCACCCCAAAAAAGGCACCAGATTTTAAAAGTTTGATCGATCTTGAGAGGATAAGGGCATTTTCACCTGAGAAGAGAGCGAGGGCTGCAGGACAGGTTTGCAGGACCTTTACAGGAGACCCAGCACCCAGGAGGGCCATTCCTAATCTCCCACAGTGCTTAACCCCCAGCAGCAGCTGTTACCAAGCAGGGTCCTGCAGGGCTTGCTGACAACTGCGAGGAGGTACCAGCAGAGGTCTATCTTTCTTTGTCCTGCTTCCAGAGCAAGCGGTTCAGGAGACGGTAGACACAGATCTGTATGCGAGAAGAAGACAGCGCCCGACTGCTTCCAAGAGATCCCGTGAGGGTTACGGGTAAAGACAGTTCTCTATGGGCATCTTGTTTGTCTGTAGCTCTCCTTGCCTCTTTCTTCTTTCCTTTTCTTGCTCTGGTGGACTCTGATTCTGCTAAGCTCAGTCATGCCCTTATGGAGTTGGGGTGAGAGGACAACTGTTGGCAGCTCCACGTGGTGCTGGTGGCTCCCTGTCAGAGGTGTGTGGTGACCCCAGGGCAGGAGCAGCCACAGGAGTGTGCTGGGAATTGGTGAAGTTGTGAAGGTGGGAATGTGGAGGAGCATGAGGTGGTTCTGAGATAGTTTCCCCTGTTAACGTGGGACAGGAGTTCTGGCCATGTGGGAGGAGAAGAGCTGAGGAAGAGATAGCACCATTTTTGTCCTCGGCATGAGCCAGTGAAGAGGCTGTCTCATGAGTGACCCAAACTGGCTGACATGTTGGCAAAGACCCTACTTGGCTTCCATCATTCACCTGGTGTGTGTGAGTGTCTGGGACAGTATCTTGTCTTGGAAACTTCCATGGAAATGGAGAGGCCTTTCCCAGTGTGGTGTCTCTGGGTGGCAGTGGGCCTTCAATGGAGCTGGCAGTCTGGCCAGCATCCCCATGGGCAGTATCGGCTGTGCCAAAAGACTCTGGAGGCAACACTGCAGCTTGGTCTTGCATTTGTCTGAGCTGCCCTTAGTCACCGTGCAGGGACACTGGGGGCTACACCTTGGAGGGAAGGTTTCAGTTTTGCTGCTGAGCCCCTTCACTGCAGGCTGAGAGACCTCAAAATGAGTCACGGCGATGGACCAGAGCTGAACGGCCGTGTTACAGTGGGCTCAGTCCAGCTCCAAAGCTCACCACAGCCAAAGTGACAGCAGAAATGGCACCTTTGGAGGCTCAGTGTGGGCTCCTGCTGCCAGGAGCCAGCTGTCCAACCTCTAGGCACTTCAGGCAAAGCAGGAGTCCATGGGGGGGAATAAAGCACGTGCTTGGGATTTTGTTTCTTTTCCATTTCAGTGGTCAATGCTTACACAGTCTGAGAGTGGTCCTACATCTCATGGCTTGGGGGAGCTTGGTCTCACGCCTTGCAGTGGTGCTCTGTGTCTGGCCCAACTGAGGGAATGGCTTTAAGCTGAAAGAGGGTAGATTCAGAGAAGATACTATGAAGAAATTGTTTGGTGTGAGGGTGGTGAGAGCCTGGCCCAGGGTGCCCAGAGAAGCTGTGGCTGCCCCTCCCTGGCAGTGTTGAAGGCCAGGTTGGATGGGGCTTGGAGCACCCTGGTCTGGTGGGAAGTGTCCCTGCCCATGGCAGGGAGTGGGACTGAATGAGTTTTAAGGTCCCTTCCAACCCAGGGGAGGGCTGGTCCCTTCCAACCCACCTTCCAAATCATTCCATTGTTCTGTGATTCACAGTGTGTAGATGAATGTAAGTGTGTGTTTGTCTGGGACATCCTCTGCCCATTTCCACCTTCTTCAGCACACCTTAAACCTTTGTGTTTGTCTCATGAAATCAAGGACAATTGAAGACAGTTTGCACATGCACACTCATTGTTAGGCACCCCCTGTTGGGATATTTATGATGCATTAGCTGGATACAATATATCAGGCCATATAGAGCATATATTGTGTGTGTGGTATGGATATGTGATGACATGGTTTAACCTTTCAAGGTAGGTCATGCCAAATGTTCTGTCACGGCAATTTAGAGCTGACCCAGGGTCCCTAAGCATCAGGTTATGATGACATCTGAAGTGACCTTCCTCAGGCATGCAAAGCATCTGCCAGTTTATAATTAGAGCCCCTTCCTCGGCAGCTGCACCAGTGCAGAGTCAGGTCAGAGGAAGATGGGGAGTGGGGAGGAGGGGTGTTCATGGCCACCGGTGTGGGTCCCTGGTTAATGGTGTCAGCCACCGTCAAGGGGAAGGCAGCTTGGTGGGACCTGCTTCCCCAGAGTGTTGCTGCTGGCCAAGCCATGTCCTGGTCACAGGGCTGGGTCTGTACAGGGAGCAAGGGCCTGGCCCTGCCATTCCAGGTGGAGATGCTCTGATGGTGTCCAGGACCAATCAGATGTACAGGCAGCAGTCCATCCCCCAAGAGCTGATAAGCAGGGCAGAAGATCTACTTTTCTGTTAGGGCTGCATGTAGCTGAAAGCAAGAACTTCCCGTGCTTCCCAGCATCAAGGGTTACGTGCATGGTTTGAGCCCCTTTGAAGTAAATGCAAATGTTCAAGCACTCACTGGACAAGCAGTGTCAGCTTTTCATAGCTGAGATGCTCCTCCAGAGTGGGCACCGAGCCCCTGCATGCTGGAAGGGCCTTTGGCAACCTGACCCTCTGTGGCTGTGGTGTGCTCAGCTGTATCCTGTCACGGCTCGTTCTGGTGTGAAGTCCAGCTTGGGGCACTGAAGTCATTTGGGCTTCGCACCAGTGTGAAGAAAATGAGTGTCTGGGCTGCAGCCATAAGTGTGCAAAGAGCTCTGCCACTGGGTTGGCCAAAAGCTGCTCTGCTCTCCCCAGGGCCCCTGGTTGGAACTGCCACATCCATGGCCCATGAGCAGCACCAGCAGGTCCCACCTGCGAGCACTGGGCTGAGGACCACTGCTCTACCCTGGTGGAAGTGTCCTTCCCTCCAAGGGTGACCCCACTGTTGTGTTTCTCCTCTTGCTTCAGGATGCAGTTGTCACCTCCCCACACCCACCGTGTGTTTCAGTTCCGTTCTTTTCTTGCAGGCCTGAAACAGCCACTCGGCCTGGGACTGACTCTACTTAGAGTAGGAGCTGGTAAGTGTCCCCTCACCACTCACTGCCATCTCACATAGCTCTGTCAGGCTCGAGGGGTCAGATGGCCACAACTTGTGACACCCATCTGCAGGCAGTGTGTGTGGTTGTCCTCTCTATCCCCTGTGTCCATGGATCAAGACACTGCAGAGCACAGAATCCCAGAATCCTAGGGGTTGGAAGGGACCTCGAAAGCTCATCCAGTCCAACCCCCCTGCCAGAGCAGGGTCACCTAGAGTCCATCACACAGGACCGCATCCAGGCGGGGTTTGAATGTCTCCAGCCAAGGAGACTCCACAGCCTCTCTGGGCAGCCTGGTCCAGTGCTCTGGCACTCTCCCAGGAAAGAAGTTCTTCCTGATATTCACATGGAACCTCCTGTGCTCCAGTTTGTATCCATTGCCCCTTGTCCTATCATTGGTCAGCACTGAAAAAAGCTTGGCTCCATCGTCCTGACTCTCACCCACGAGGGCTGGGCTGATGTCCTGAACCTCACGCTGTGATTTGCATTGCACCAGCAGTGCTGGTGGGTTGGAGTCCCATTGCACACCCAGCTTCTCCCAGCCTGGATGCTGTCAGAGAGGAGCACTGAGACTGAACCCATACATTGTCCCCCCTGCCCCGGTTCCTGCCCCAGTCTCATGTGGATGTGGTTTCCATGGCTATGATCTATTCACTGGTTTGAGACTCCATTGGTGCTGCCAAGGCAGCCTGGGCTGTGTAAGAACTGCAGAGCTGGCAGAGGCATTCCCGGTCTCAGGGCTTTCTGGAGCCACTTGAACCAGCAATGGTTCAAGACATGGTCTTCACCACCATTATTGTCATCTGCCTTGAAGTGAAGCTGGCCCTGAGCAGACATGTGCCTTCCTACCAGGGCATGGCCTGTCAGTGCTTACTCCTGCTCCTCCTCCTCCTCCCAGAGCCTCTGTCTACATCCCACTCCCATGATCTTCACCCAGGTCTCATTCCCTTTTCCTTTCTTTTCCCCAACAGCTCCAACCTCCATGGTGTGTGGCAGCAGCTTGCAGAACTAGTGGCATAACAGCCTTCCTGGAGGAGACCTGGAGTGAACCAAGGGGTTTGGTGGGGTGGGATGGGATCGCGGTGTCTTTAGAGGCATTCTTGGGTGAGGGGAGAAGGAACACTTGACCTTGCAGTTGTGTTGCAGCTAAGGCAAAAAGCTTTCGCTGTGCTGATGCCAGGTCAGGTACATTTGCTGTTTCTTGAGAATGAACATCCCATCTGGTTTGTACAGCTGCTGGCTTGATCTAAGCAGACATTCACTGGCTGAAGGCAGACTGCTCCACAGCAAGCAGCCAGAGCTTCCACCCAACTGGTGGCTCTGGCCAGCACCACGCGGCACTGAGGGAGAAGACAATGCCTGAAAAGAGAAGGCAGCATCTCAAGAAACACCACCTGACCTGGCCTGGCCAGCCTCTTTGAGCACATCAGTACAGTAGTTGTCTGTCCCAGGCCATGCAGAATCCAGAGCTATCCCACGACCTGGAGCCTGCTGGCATTTCTACCTGCCAGCTGCCTGGCTTGACCCTGCTGGCTGAGAGGAGATGGGCTTTGTACAAACACTGGTGGAACCCAGGGGCTGGATGTGCACCCCACATCAGGGTCCAGCCCAAAGCCATCACCGGCAGCTTCAGTTTGTGTCTGTGACCTGAGGGTGAAGCCAGGGAGCAGTGGGGCCAAGCATTGGCACTCCTCCTTCTTTAGAGCTTCTTTTCCCAGGTCAATGGCTTTCCAAAGCCCCCTCCTGCTTGGCAGTGCTTGGGAGGCAGGGGAGTTGGATGTGAGTGGTGATGCTGGGAGGCAGTGGGCAGAGGCTCAGTGGGGCAGAAGAGCCAATACAGGCAGTGGGAATGCTCTGGGCTGCTGATCCATCCCATCTAACCTGCTAAACCCCACCCAGGGACTTCTTCAGTCCTTTTATCCCACCCTAGGAGTGAGGAGCACCCCCTGGCTGGGTGCCGTAAAACCCCACCTGAGGACCAGCTTGTCCCCCGATGGGTACATCCCCCCTCAGCCAGCAGCAAATGCTTAGCACCTTTCCGCCTGCAGGGGACAAGCCAGCAGCTCCAGAAGTGCTTTGTAACCAGCCAGGAGGTCTCCAGGCTCAGGAGGGCACACGCTTCGCACAGCATCCTTAGGGGCAACGCTCGTAGCTGAGAGCTCTCAGTGCAGGGTAGAGTAGCAATGCAAAGGAGAGGTCCTGTCACCACAGCACAGGAGCTCGGGGGTGTCTCTGCAGAGCAGACATCTGGTGAGGGCTGCTCCTCACACAGGACCTTGTCGGGTCCTTTGCCTGCACTGCTGAGGGCTGGCAGTGCCCATGCAGGCACACGCTGGTACAGCCCGGGATCCCACCGGCAGCCCAGGATCCCACAGGCAGCACAGGATCCCACCAGCAGCTCAGGATCCCACTGGAAGCACAGGATCCCACCCACAGCCCGGGATCCCACCAGCAGCCAAGGATCCCACAGGCAGCCTGGGATCCCACTGACAGCCCAGGATCCCATCAACAGCCCAGGATCCCACCGCCAGCCCGGGATCCTGCGTGTGCAGTGGAGTCCCTTGTTCCTGGTACGAACCATCTGGAGCCAACCCAATAAACACCGAGCTCTCTGTGCCTGCATTAGTGAGCTGAGCCTCATCACATGTCTCTTCACCTCCCCATGCCCTGTCCCTGGTCCACGTGCCCAGCAGGACAGGGCACCCATGGCCACGCTGACCACCTGCACATGGTGCAGACAACGATGTCCATGGCCATGGAGAGCCCTCCCCACCCCTGGTGCTGCAGTGCAGTGCTGAGCAGCCACCGCCGGGCACCCAGCCCGTGCAGGCTCGTGGTGGTTGCTGTCACTACAGCCACCACCCTGGGTTGTGCTGGATTTGCCCACATCCCTGCCTCCCTCCAGCCCTGTGGTGTGCACCCCACAGCACCCTGTCTGCCCATGGGGTGGGAGGGTTGGGGGGCCATGGTCTACCATGCTGGGCATGAACTTGGCCAAATGTCCCAGGGGCTTTGCTGGAGAGAGCTGGAGCCAGTCCTGCCCTGCCCCAGTGGCACCAGTGGGTGCTCCTCCCTGTCCCCCAGGCACCCTGGATCAGCCACCTCCGACCTCCTCCACCAGCTGCAAGGTCCCTGCTGTGGTGAGACCCTTCTACCCAGGCACGGGCTGGCCACACTCAGCACCTGGACAAAGTGGCTCCTCCTGCTGAGGGTGTGTTTTTGAAGGGAGAAACACGTGCCCTTGTGCAGCATCTGAGCCTCCCAGGTTTCTCCCACCTTTGGTGGGTCCAGCCCACGGAGCTGCTTCTGAGCACACCCAGGAGGCACAACGTGACAGCCAGGTCGGGGTCTCCTAACCAAGTGCTCAGAGGTTTTGCAGGGCTGCACACACTCGTCCTGCTGAGCTCTGCCCTGGCAAAGCCACACTGCCCCATGCTCACCACAGACCTGGCTGTGCCCAGCACACACTGACCCCCTGGAGCGCTGGGAGCTGCAGGTTTCCTCCTGGGGCCTCCTGCAGAGCCACCTCGGGGCAGGCTGGACACAAGGGGACTCAGGCACTAGCCATGTGCCCGAGCATGGTGCCCACGCAGGGGATGTGAGCAGGAGGGACATCCCTGGGCCCTGCCCTGTCACCCCGGCCCTTCTCCCACCTGGGGGCCAGGTTCTCCTGCACCGAGTCCCGCTCCTTCCATGGGCAGCAGTGCCTGGCAGTGTCGCTCCCCAGAGGACCCCTCCATCTCCTGGCAGGATATTTGGTGTCCTGTCCCCAGATGTCCCCTTGCTCTGCCTCCCCACAGGCTGGTGGGCTGCAGTGGGGCTGCAGAGGGCACAGACTGGGGGAAGGGGCTTTGCAGGGCCCCAGCAGGACGGGAGCCACTGGTGGGTGAAGTGGGCACCAGGGCTGAGCAGCAGGAGGACACAGGGACAAGAACGGGCCTGGGCCCCGCTGCAGGAGCTGCTGAGTCCGACTGTGCCAGGAAGACCCAGCCAGGGATGAGTCAGGGCCCCTTCTGGGTGATGGTGTGACCTCCCAGCAGCTCTGCAGCTCCCCTGTGACTCCAGAGCCTCTCTGCTGCATGGACACAATGGCTCCAAAGTGTGGTAATTAAAGGGAACGAACTCTGTTGGGAGGAGTTCTGGTTCCACTGCCCTGCACTCGGTGTGCTCAGGGAGCTCCTTCTGCTCCAGTCCGGGGTGGGAACAGCCCCGGTGCTGCTCTGAGGACCCTGTCAAGGAGCACTCGAGGGGCACATCCTGCCCTTGAGGCATAGAATCATAGAATCATTCTGGTTGGAAGGGACCTCCAGGGTCATCCAGTCCAACCTTTATCCCATCATATTCCTGACCATCAGACCATCAGACCATGGCCTCAAGTGCCTCAGCAACCCGTTTTTTGAACACCCCCAGGCACGGTGACTCCACCACCCCCCTGGGCAGCCCATTCCAGTGCCCAACCACCCTCTCAGTAAAGAACTTCTTCCTAATCTCCAACCTAAACTTCCCCTGACGGAACTTGAGGCCATTTCCTCTCGTCCTGTCATCAGCAATTCGGGAGAAGAGACCAACACCAGCCTCACTGCAACCTCCCTTTAGGTAGTTGTAGAGGGCAATAAGGTCTCCTCTCAGCCTCCTCTTCTCCAGGCTCAATAACCCCAGTTCCCTCAGCCAATCTCCATAAGGCTTCATAGCCTCTCCTCCAGGAATAACTGCAGATCCGTGAGGATGATGGGGCTGTGGGGGCACAGTGCCCCTAGCCCAGCCAGCAAGACCTGGGGCAGAAGGAGGTGGTTTCAGGACAAACAAGTCTCATAGTGGTGGCAGGCCTGCACAGCTCCAAGTGAGAGACCTTGTGGAGGTCAGAAGCCCATGTGTGCCTTTGCTGCTTGGGAGGACACGGTTCTATTCCCAGTCCCGTGGCCAGGCTACCAGGAGACCCTGCCTGTGCCTCTTCCCTGTGTGTGTCTTGGTGGTCACTCACAGCAGATGCAGGAAAGCACAGGGGGTTTGGTTCCATTGCCCCATCTGCAGATGTAGGTCACACGTGTGCCCGCTGTGTGAAGCTACAATCGAAACTTCCTCCCAGCACTCAGGATTTCTGCCAGGCCACCAGAGGAGGAAGCAATCTCTTGTTATTCTGAACTCCTCAAAAGAAGATTTTGGCAGCTGGAGCCGCTGGCTCTGCAGATGTCTTTTGTGATTCACTGACTCAGGATTCCTGAGTCAGGGTGTGTGCTCATCCCTTACAAAGCTGCTTCCCATAAAAATGAAAATGCTCTTGCAGCTGCTGGGGTTTTTTTAAGCAGCTGAGCTCCTTTTTACAATTCAAACTGCCCCAAATACTCTCTCACCACAAGCAGAAGAGCTGATTGTCCACCTGAGCTCTGCTTCTCTCCTCAGGAGTGGTGCTTTGCTCTTAGCTCTGGATGAGCTGGGGCTGCCAGCCATCAACAGCTAAGGGGGGGGTCAAAGGCAGCGATGGGAAAGCACACCCAGGCTGCAGACTGTTTTGCAAACAGGCAGGGAGCTCAACAGAATGACCACACAGTGGTGGTGCAATCTGAGCAGCTCATTAAGCAAGCAAACCAAAGCAAATAGGATATATATATATATATATAAGCAAATTAATGGTGCATCAGATCATTACTGCATAGAAAGAACAGTGATTAAGAAGAAATACATCNGCTCCTACACGATGCGTCCACCCGCAGGTGAGGCTTCAGGCTCAGCTACAAGAGGGCCCTGCTTTTATACTCTTAGAAACAAAGGTGTTTATTCGTGTGGGTGTGCAGGTTCTCGTGCTCTCAAAGTTGGTCACACCTAGAGCGTTGGCCAGGCGCCCCGGTGTGGCCAAGTGTGGAGGCCATGGAACAGCTGCACACGGATTTTTCTTGCCTTCTTCCCACGGATGATGATAACAAATGTCCACTTTATTGAACACACTTTATCACAGACACACTTTTCCATGTTTCTCACGGTCTGAACATTTCCTATGATAATGGCCTTGAACTTTCCTATGAGAGGAAATCCACAACTTACCTTGGTAGCCTGTTCCAGTGTCTCACCACCCACACACCAAACAATTTCTCCCTCACATCCAATCTCAATCTCCTCTCTGGCAGTTGGAACCCATTCCCCCTCGTCCCATCACTCCCTGCCCTTGGCAGCAGTCCCTCTCCAGCTTTCCTGGAGCCCCTTCAGGCACTGGAAGGTGTTCTAAGGTCTCCCTGGAGCCTTCTCTTCTCCAGGCTGAACACCCCCAACTCTCTCATCCTTTCTTCATGGAAGAGGTTCTTCCAAACCTTTGATCATTTTTGTGGCTTCCTCTGAACTCTCTCCAACAGCTCTGTGTCCTTCTTGTGCTGGAGACTCCAGAACTGGACCCAACACTGCAGGAGGGGTCTCACGAGAGTGGAGCAGAGGGGGAGAATCCCCCCCCTCACCCTGCTGCTCACACTGCTGGGGATGCAGCCCAGGATACTGGTGGCTTTCCAGGCTGCAAGCACACACGGCCAGACCATGTCCAGCTCTTCATCCATCAGTACCCCTAAGTCCTTTTCTGAGGGCTGCTCTCAAACCATTCATCCCCCAGTCTGTACTGATACTGAGGATTGCTCCAACCCAGGTGTAGGACCTTGCACTTGGCCTTGTTGAACTTCATGAAGTTCACATGGACCTACTTCTCCAGCCAGTCAAGGTCCCTCTGGATGGCATCCCTTCCTTTCTAACATATCAACTGCACCACTCAGCTCGGTGTCATCTACAAACTTGCTGAGGGTGCACCCACTGCCTATGTCATTAATGAAGATACTGAACTGTATTTGTGCCAATACAGACACCTGAGGGCCACCACTCACTACTGATCTCCACTTGGGCACAGATCTATTGACTGCAACTGTTTGGGTGTAGCAGTCCAGCCAGTTCCTTATCCATTGAATAGTCCATCCATCAAACCCATATCTCCTTAATTCAGAGACAAGGATGTTGTGTGGGACCGTGTCAAAGGCCTTACAGAGCTCAAGACAGGTGACACCAGTTGCTCCTCCCTTATCCTCCAGTGCAGTCACCCCATTGTAGAAGGCCACCAGATCAGTCAGGCAGGGGAGAAAATAGCCCCCTCGGCAGGGGGACATCAGGGCTGAGGCACCTTAGAGTGCAGGTGTCCTGGTGGGACTTCTCAAGGAGTAACCACGTCTCCTTACCCCTCTGCCCCTCATGGGATTTCCCCTTCAGTGTTTGTTTGTTCCCTGGAGCCATTTCTGCTGGGAGAATTATTGAAATGTCAGCAGTCTGCTGCTTGTTAAAGTCACCAGCAGTTCCTGCTGGGTGCTGGGCAAACAGCTTTCCAGGGGAACAGTAAATACAAGGAAGGAAATTGGGAAGCTTGTGAGACTGAGGCACTTCACCAGCCCTCAGCCTTCATTCTGTGTGCCCTGGGCCTGTGCTGATCCTGTGTGTGTGTGTGTGTGTGTGTGTGTGTGTGTGTGTGCAGTGTTTGTTAAAGCCATGGACTGTTAAATGCTGGAGTAAAATGTAAATTCTTAAATATCGTTGTGTACTATTAAAGTAGCTGCTACCTGAAAGCTGAGTGGGCTTTGCAGATCTCCTTTAGGATTACAGATTTGTGGTTACATCAGCACTTGCTTTCCAGTTCCCCTGCTCATGCTTGAATCAGCCCCTCTGTGTGCAGAACAGTTTGGTTTCTCTCTCCAGCCTCATCCGTGCTGTGGGTCTGGCCATGGATGGGGAAATCCAGGCTGAGCAAACATGGGAAATGTCAGTGAGCAGAAAGATGGGGCAGCAGATGCTGAGTTTGCCATAGCCAGACAACCCCAGCCACTTCTGAGTCCTGTGTCCTGCTCCCCAGGACCAGAGAGGTGCTCATCTCTGCAGTGGGTATCACTCCTGAGTGGTTTACAGAATCCCAGAATCCTAGGGGTTGGAAGGGACCTCGAAAGCTCATCCAGTCCAGCCCCCCTGCCAGAGCAGGGTCACCTAGAGTCCATCACACAGGAACGCATCCAGGCGGGGTTTGAATGTCTCCAGCCAAGGAGACTCCACAGCCTCTCTGGGCAGCCTGGTCCAGTGCTCTGGCACTCTCCCAGGAAAGAAGTTCTTCCTGATATTCACATGGAACCTCCTATGCTCCAGTTTGCATCCATTGCCCCTTGTCCTATCATTGGTCATCACATTGGTCATCACATTACGTGCTGTCATGGTTCCTTTCCATGCTGTCGTTGTTTCTTTCCTTGCTGTGTGCAGTGGATCTGCCATTCCCAGAGAACACCACCCGTCCTGTCCTCAGAGGTGGCCCCAATGCCATTGCCCTCTACAGAGGCCACAGCAGCAGTTTCACCCCGGGGAAGGCACTGCTGGCGACTGGCCTGTTGGATGCCTTCATCTACATGAGCAACGAGGAACCAGCCCCTGAGCTGCTGGAGACCCTGACCCCTGGCAGACCTGCCTACAAGGAAAAGTGGTGAGAGACTGGGCAGGGCTGGGGGGGAGTTTGGCACCAGGACCACCCTTGCCTGCTGCCTCAAACCCCAGTCAGGGCTGGAAGACAAGTGCCACCTCCAGACCAGGGTCTTCTCATGGCAGGGTTGAGTCCAGGCATTTTTCCACCACCTGGGTCCAGTTTGTAGGTGTCCTCCCCCCCAGAGCAGGCCTGGTGCAGCTCTACAGGTGCAGAATGAAGTACTTGAGGGGGAATCTTCTGGCCAAATGATTGCTGGTTCTTACTTTATAATTTCAATTATTTATTATTTATAAAAGTGTAATGGTCAATATAATAAATTTTCCAGTACCACTTTTCAAGAAGAAAAGGGTTTTCTTAGGTTCAGGATGGAATTTTAGGTCAGAATGAGGGATTCAGTATGTCTCGCCTGACCCAGGAGGAAGCTCCTGCCCTGCTTCCTCCAGCCCATGAACTGGGAGCTGCGTTACTGTTCATTCCGGGTTGAGCCACTTTCTTTTTGGTTTTCGGGATTCTTTTTGTCTTTGTGGGTTCTGGAAAATGTTAGTAACCACAGACTTTTGTGAGACATGACAACTGGTTCCTTTATGTGTTAGGCAGGCTCTACTAGTGGAGAAAGAGGACACCAGAGCGGGCAAAGGAGAGTGGAGCAGGTGGAGGAGCAGACAGTGAGGTGCTGTGCACACCAAGATGAGCTGGGTGTGCAGAACCAGGCAATAAGCAAACAAATATCTCTACACAGGATGAGTTCACCAGCAGTGCAATGAGGAGCAGAGAGGTGGTGGCACACTGCAAGGGAGGACATTGCCCCATGCCTGGTGTAGGGAACTGGAGCTTGTTTTTCCACTGCTCACTTGCCTCTCCTCCGCAGGGGTACTCATGGCATCACGGGCAGGGGTGCCCTTACAGAGAGCAGCTGGGTCTGCTTCCTTCCCAAGCTGTTCCTTTTTAAAAAATAAACAACAAACCAAACACAGAGGGATGTCCCCACGGGCAGCAGAACAAAGCAAGGCCCAACGTCCCCTTCACTCCATGGTGAACTCAACAACAAGTAGGGCTGAGCCTTTTTCTTGGTGGGTTATAGCAGAGTTCCTCCTGGCCACAAGATCACATCTGTTGATTAAATCTGTCCTCCTCCAGTCCTCTGCTCCCCTGTCCCATGTGGTGGGACAGGAGGTTCTGTGTTTGTAGCCTCCCCTGTGAGCACCCATGCACAGAGCACAGCCCCACGTGTGTGGTTTTCCTGGAAAACAGAGATCTCCAGCTTTGGCTGAAACGTTGTGCTGAAACCTCACCAGGCTGGTTATTGACAAGGTCAGGGCAGCCATTCGGTGGGAGACCATGGGCTGACTCCAGGCAGCCTCTGCCAGCCCAGCTCCAAGCAACTGCATCCAGAAAAGCCGGTTCCTCACACCATGACCAAGTTTCTAAGCCCTGGTGTGGGGAGGGAAACAACAGCTTAGTGAAATGCAGTGGCCTTATCCTGGGGGACAAGCTCTTAATTTTGGGGTCTGGCTCTAATGAGGCAGCAATCTTACTCCTACAGAAGCCTGTCAGACCAAATAGGTTTGCTCTGGCCAAGCCCAGGTCTTCTGCAACTGCTGGGGTTGGCTGGACCCATCTCCGTGATGGCTCTGGGAAAGGTGATTTCAGCTCCAGCAAACTCCATCGTCACCAGCATCATGAGGAACTGGAGCCCAGGAGGGGTTTGTGACTGGAGGTGGGAAGAGAGGTGCGTGGTGTGTTGGTGAGCTCTGGTTCCTCTCCTGGGGCAGGTCCGTGTCCCTGAGCCGCTGCGGCAGTGCCAGAGCAGAGCTGCACTTTGCCACCTCGGACCCTACCCCTGGGCTGCAGAACAGCTGTCCCCAGGACACCTTTGCAGTGGATGTCCACCTCCTGACACCCAGTGAGTGGAGCTGGGTGCCCCCACTCTGCGGGGGGCAGGACTGGGTTGGGGNGGGGGGAGGGGTGGCCCCAACCTCCCATGGCACGGGAGGGGGGTGCTGGTGGGCTCCGTGCTGCCTCCCAGTCATGGGAGGGGACATGCTGGGGAGAGCTGGTGCAGGCACCATGTGCTGTGGGGGCAGACACGCTGCCATCCCAGAGGGCAGGCTCACCCACAGCTCCAGCCCGTGTTTGTCTGGAGGTGGCCACAGACTTCATCTGAGATGCTTCTGCTCAGGCAAGGCCCAGCCCTGCTCTTGGGATTTGTTCCTGCAGCCCCTCCAGGTCTCCTGGTGTTGGGGCCATGGTCAGGGAAGGTGCCAGCAAGCCCTCCTGTCTGAGCCCAGCTGTGGGAGCAACCAGAGCCAGCCAGCAG
>VZRW01003514.1:43650-54736 GCA_013398125.1 Aegotheles bennettii
TCTGATACAGGCCAGGATGCCCTTGGCCTTCTTGGCCACCTGGACACACTGCTGGCTCATGTTCAGCTGCTGTCACCCAGCACCCCCAGGTCCTTTTCTGCCAGGGCGCCCAGCCCTGGCCATGGTGTGGGCCAGGGGATGGTGGCTCAGGACCCGGGCACTTGCTGGTGTGCATGGGTGCATAATGGGGACCGGCTGCTGCTCCGTCCCTGCATGGATGACTCCTCTGGGGGGGCAAAGAAGGTGGCAGGACCAGCCCCTTCCCACACTGCAGGCGTCACGGTGGGGGTGCAGTGCCTGGAGTTGTGTCTGTGTGGGTTTGTACCTCACACCCAGATGGGCACCGTGCACACACACACACATCTGCCTGTGGATACAGCTGTGGTGGGAGGGTTTCCACTTCCATCAGCTTCCTCCATCTGCAGGCATTGGACACCCAGTGCTGCAGCTGCTGCCCAAGGACGTGCCTTTGGGTTTCACCTCACCAAAACAAACAGACTCCAAGAATTCCCACCAGACAGCAAACACGTTTCAGATCAGCAATGTACAACAGAGGCCACCTCAAGTGGTGGCTGCCAAGCAGATGTTTTACAAACACCACTTCCCCAGGCACATGGTGATCTCAAAAAGGACAATAACATGTTTTGTTGGCCAAGGAGGCACAGAAACTATTGTACATCAGCCACAGGGAGAAATGGAGCCACTTAATTCGACACAGGAGTTGCACCCCTCTGCATTCTACATCTTCCATGGCAAAAGAGAGAGGCATTAACTCCAGAGATGTGGATTCTACTTTGATCCAGATCCATTTATACCTAAAGGCCTCCCTGTGCACTAGGGACCCTGTGGATAAGAGCTTGGAGATGGTGGGTACAGGAAAACAGATGTCCCTGGCTGCAGACAGTGCAATTGCAGAGCAGGAGGAAAGGTCAGAAATACCCAACCTTCTCCATGCCAAGGGAGAGACTACAAAGAAACCACCACAATGAGCTTCCTGTGGCTGCAGGTACAGGGAGCTCAGGCCCTGGAAGAAGCTATGCCCTTCCCCCAGAGCATTTCAAGACGTGGCAGCAGACCCCAGTGCAAAGGCAAAGCAGTGTAGCTACCTGGGCAGCTGCTGACAGAAACACAAAGCTCACAGAAATGCCAGGGAAGCCAGTGCCCCATGCCTGCAGCCTTCATCCAGCCTCCACGTGGGAGAAGAGATGATGGGAGCACCTTGGAGATGTGCTGTCTCCATGCAGCATCTCCCCCAGCTCCCCCTTCACTGAAGATGTGGCTCACTTTGTACCATTCCCAGGTCCCAGCTCCTTCCTCCTTCGTCTGTTCATCCCCCCTGGACCTTCCCCAGCCCTCCACAGAGCTCCTGCTGCCCTGCCTTCCCAGGCCTGGGGACAGCTCACGGGAGGCACAGACCACCCCTGCCCCACCAGCCCCATGTCAGCTCAGCATTCCCAGTGCAGGGCGTTCCCCACAGGCCCCTCGTTTGCTGGAGGAGCAGTGGGATGAGGTGTTTGGCCAGCATGGCTCTTCCCCACAGGACATGGCTGCCAGCAGCAGCTCCGTAGAAGTATCATCAGCGCACTGGGGCTCAAGGCAAGCTTCATCCAGGCTCCTTATGCTTCAAGAACAGCAATTGTCTCTGCAGAGGGGCTTTTTAAAAATATATATTTACTGATCAGAGACAGACCAAGACCTGGAACCCATTTCAGAGAAGATGCTGAAAGCAGGCTGTGGGTCAGAGTTCAGCTGGCGAGCACAAGGTGAGTGCAGCAGAGGGGCAGGGTGAAATCCATCTCAACTCCTGCTCACCTACAGCATGGGGGTGTGCAAAGCACACAGCAGCTACTCCCTACCCTGTGAGGCAGGAGGAAAGGGCTGTCAATGAAAGCAACAGGTCACTCCTCCAGACAATCTGTATTCCAGCAGTTTCCTCCAGGATCACAACAGTCAGGCTCGGGTCTGGCTCCATCTCTGGTTACACCTTTATTTATCCAGGTCCTGCTGCAAACTCCCAGTTCTCCTGTACTAAACGTGTTCCACAATTCCACAGCTGAGTTTATCACCTTCTCCTCTTTCCCCCTCTCCAGAGGGGATTTTCACAATGGAGCTGCAGCCTATGTCATACACAGAGCTATGCAACACAGCTGCCCAAGTGACATATCCACGGAGACAAGACCTTGACACTCGCCTGGCCTACAAGATGTTTGCTACTCCCCAATAATTTTTGCAGGAGGATAAAAACATCAATCCAATGAGAGAGGAAGATTCAGGGATTTTCATAGAGCTGTGGTTTTGCATCAGGGATGGAGTTCCCTTCGCTTCTTGGGGCCAGGCTGGGGGTGATGGAGGTTTCCATCCTCCTTCCAAACCTCTGAAGGTTTCTTATGCCACCCAGGAGAAGTTAATTCAAGTGGTGGCTTTGCAGGGGGACAGGGAAAGGGAGCACATCAGTGGATACAAATTCACAGCACTGCAATAATGTGAGCTTACTCTCTGCCTTTACCCCTTTTAATTTCTGTGGATATCAGGAAAACAGGAAGTTTTCATCTCCTCCAGAAAGTTTTTGGAACAATCTCATCTGGGCTGACTCAGCCTTTGCTGTGTCTAAAACAGAGCAGCACCAGAGTCCGCTTGGCGTGGAGGTTTCCCTACAAAGCCCAAACCTACCTGGCTGGTGCACTGGGTGCCAGACACAGCCACAAGCCACTTTGCCAGCCCTGGTTCTGCAGCCGTGCCTGTGCAGACACAACACAGTTCCCCTGCGAGCTAAGATAGCTTCAGTATGATCCCTTCTGGGTCTGCAAGGGTCCTTGCCCCCCTAACAACCCCTGTTCTGCAGTGGGACGTGTGCTCACAGGGTGATGGGAACACTCACCTTTCGGCTACAGCAAGAGAGGGCTGTCAGGCAGCACCACGGGCTCCAGGTCCTGCCAGCTGGACACAGACCTTTGTGTGAGCAGCTGTGCTTTTTCATACAGCCAGGCCTGCAAAAGGAATTTTGCTGCAGCCTGCCTATTCAGGCATCTGTCCAAATTCCAGGTCACTCACCCTTTCTTCAGCTGCTGCTGCACCCTCGAATGCCTAAAGTCTCTGAGTACTCGGTTGTAGCAGGGAAAGCTCCTCTAACCAGGCATCACTGCTGGTAACGCTTCTATTCCACAGCCCTGCATGCAGTAATATCCATGGAAACACAGAGCAGAGCCCAGAGCAACCCCCTCAACACCAGCATTATTTCCTTAGCTCTCCTGCTCTCTGGCCCAGAAAATACTGCACACAAAAACAGACCCAAGAGAGAAGGAGAACGAAGGCAGCGCTCACACTCTGGAGTACTGCAAGCTGGAGCAACTGCAAGCAGCTGGGGAGGGACCCTGATCCATCCTCACTGGTGTTGTTGCTTTCCCACAGCCTTCTAAATAGCCACTGCAAAAGCTGGCAAGATCAGTCCTTTTTCACTCTGCAGCAGCTCAGAGGGGAAAAAAATGTATTAAAAAGATTCTCCAGAAGCACAAGGGAGACAGTGCTGGTTTACACTCCATTCAGATATGGGAAAGAGCTTCTCCCTACCAAGAGAGCAAGAAGGGTTTCCAGCAGAGTGAGGGCAAAGGTGCCATGAGCCTGCTGGGGGAACACCCGATTCCTTCTCACTCTGCAGAGAAATGTGCTTTGAACACAGTGAGCCACACGGGGAAGGAAAGAAGAGCTGGTATGGCAATGCTCCACCTGGCTTCTTGCCCTCAGGGTCCTGTTTCAGAGCCTGCCTGGCACAGCTTGGACGGGACATGGATGGTTCTTAGCTCCTCACCTAGATAACAGTTTCACTGCTGTGCAAACGGTCTGGAAGGTTTCAGCTGCATGGACAGGGGTGATCTGAAAGAACGGGCACTGTGGTTTAATGGCAGGTTAGCAGTATCAGGTGTCCTCTGCAGAAATGTTGCCCAAGCAGGAAGATCTGTGCCAGGGAGGGATGGTCATTTCTCCCAGGCTGCAGTTTCACCCAGTCTCACTGCTTTGTGGGATTTGTCTCACCTGGTGAAAGCAGTAAGGTTATAACAGTAAGGATATAATAAGGAATTAACACCACCAAGTGCTGGCAGCCACACGGAGTGCTGTACCCCATTACAGAGCTCTGCGTTTCTTTGCAGAGCTGGTGAAGGAGCAGCTCTGTTATAGGTTTCATTAAAAGGAGACAGGCACGGGCCAGTTGGATTCAGATGGTGCTGCTGTTACCCCAGCCATGCTGGCTCCCCCTCCAAAGGGACAACCTCATAAAAAGCTTTTTAATCAACTTGTACTTCAGCCATCAGAAAGGCAGAGAAAGAAAGAGCTGTGTATCTGGCCCAGGATTTGGAAGTAAATTATTTAGAGCCCAGGTCTAAATTTGCTCTGTCACCAGTTCCCTGAGGCTCTGCTTTTAGAGCAGTTGAGGAGCAAGTCCCCTGCCTGGCCACACTTTAGATCCTCAAATGGAAAACACAAAACCTTGAGGTTCTGGCTTAAGGTTTGCAGCATGTGCAAACTGAAAAAAGCTGGGGCCCTGCAAGGTTTCTCTAATTAACAGTTTTGGGTGTTGCAAAGTAGGATGTTTGAGTAGGATGATGCACATAGTTTGCTTTTGACCCAGACAACACCACTATGGCCCTGGGCTAACTGAAGAATAGGGTATAAAGATAAGGTTAGGGTAAGGATAGGATGTATAGGAGCATGACTAAGTAATGAGTACTAGGATTGGTTAGGGGCACAGAGTAACAACTACATAAACAAACTACTGCTTCCTCGTGTTTGAGAGGAGGAAAGGGGGAGTTTCAGGAATACAGAAAAATCCACCCTGATGGTCAAAGGCTCCCAAGACATACACACAAAACTGTGACACCATGCAACTGCAGTAATGGATGGCATTGTACAGAAAGGGTTTGCATTGTATCGGCTCTTCTACAGCTCAAAAACTGTAGGTCAATGCCAACACCGCATCACGGGCTCTGACAAATTCAGCACGGTTGTGATGCTGTGCCTGTACCTGGTAAAGGTTGGATTTGTATTAAAAAATTATCTGGAGGGTTCAAACTTGATAATAAGGACTGTGGAAGCACAGGTTGAAGGAACAAGAGGCTTTCACAGACCACCTGGAAAGGCCAGGGTCAGACTGGATTTCACATCCAGAAATCCATCTCTGCCCTGGGACTGAACAAACTCTCAAGATAAGCTTAAGCATTCAGACAAGAACAACAGATGCCAAGTATCTCACTGCCCTGCCTTTATCTGTCCAGTTAACACTAGCCTGTCTTGAAAGTGTTCTGCAGCTCTACATCTCTGCCCTCCGAAGATGCAGCCCTTCCAGTGGAGAGAGTTGGAATGGCTAAACCAGCAGCACACCTTGCATTTTGAGTGTCCTTCACGTGCCTGAAGAGGAAACAAATAAATCACTGCAAGGTGTGACGTGATATTTGTTCCCTGTGGTGAAACCAGGACGTTGGAGGAAGGTTAACACTGAGCAGGCACATTGCTACAGCGACAGGGCATGCTTTGCTAAGTGCTGCAGCAGAACAGAAAATGTGCATCGTGGCATGGTTTGGATGCTAAGAGCCCTGAAATACAAACATGTGCATAGGCACATTCGGGTGCACAGTCCCAAAGCCTTGAGCTTGCTCACAGCCTGGCTTCTGGTGTGCACTGCCAGAATCAGCCTCAGACCTCAGGAGAGGGCAGGCCAGGTGTTCAGAGACTACTGCTGAAGACTTAATTCACCTGGAAGTGTTTCAGCTAAACCTCTAAATTCACCTCCTTCTGCAGATGAGAGAGGAACCCCAACAATGTCCTTTTTCTACTGTCCCAGCTCTATATAGCTACTCAGCAGTGCAGCCACTGGAAACTCCAGCTAATCTCACTCTGCAGAGATAACCAAGGCTGTTACTACACAGTAGGATGAAAACTTTCCTAGCCCTTAGAAGACAAATCCCCCATCCTGTTCCTCTAATGACACCACACAGACTGTGTTCTCCAAAGCCAGACACACACCTAACCCCACTCCAACGCAGATGCAGAAGGAGCCATGGACTGAGCAGGGAGACAGACCAAGGCTCTCACAGCACAGGGAAAACACTGGCATCAAGAGGTCTCAGCCTGAGCCAGTGCTGCAGTGCAGTCCCTACAAGCATGAAGCAATGCCTGGGGTACAGCACTTTGCATCTCACCATGATAAACGAACACCAGTGGCTTAGTGCTGCTCCTGACAGAATAACCCACCCCTCACCTGGATCTGCTGGGGCTTGGGGAGAGCTCTCTGTAGCCACACCACCACATTGCTACAGCTCCACAACCCAAAGCCAGTGAATAGGATGGAAAAAAGAAGCACCCAGTTGCAAGATGGTACAACACACTGGACAACTGCATCCAGCCTCAGGTGGCATTTAGAGACCCAGACTAATTAGCCCTGAGCACCATCCACCACCACCAGCGGGGCAATCCACCTGCAGAGACAGCAGGAAGCAGCAGCCTGGAAGTGCAGGAACGAAGGGACAGAAAAACACAGAGGCAAGATCCAAAAGCAGCACTCCTGGAGGTCCATTCTTTCCCCTCCTGCTCGTCTGTGGTGTCTTGGCTGGAGCAGCTTGGTGATCTTCTGCTGCCCTAAATCCACCACCCAGCAGTCTACTGACACACAGGCAATTTCTGAGGAGGGACTGCACCTCTGCTGGGAAATTGCTGGGCAGGTTCCAAGTTCCAGAAGCAGCTGGAGGACAACACAGACTCCAGCTAAGGCAGCTGCTCCCAGCTCTGGCACTGAACCTCAGCACAGCACCGGACCTCCACGGCCCCAGTTGGGGTGCCGGGCAGCTCGGCTCCATCCAGAGCAGTGCCCTGAGGAGCACAGGGTGGCCGTGGGCCTCAGGAGCTCCCTCACACCGACCTCCTGCCACCCCTCCCTGCCGCCTGCGCCCCCGCCAAACCACCGCTGCGAGAAGTTTCTCTCCATCCTTCCCCAGCACGCTCCCAGCACCCAAACCAGCTCAATGCACAGAAGCAAACAGGCAGAGCATCCACATACAGGGACTACGGACGACTGCCGGGATCCTCCCAGGCGACGGCACCACCTTGCTGCTGCTGCTGCATCCTCCGGTGGCCGTGGCCAGCCAGGGTCCCAGCACAGCACAGCTCTGCTGCAGCCAACTTTTTGGGAGGCTGCTGTTTGAAAAGCTCCTGCTCTCTTTGTTTGGTTGGGGCAGAGCCAGCAAAGGCTGCCGGGAAGGTCACCCAGGAGGAGACTTATGGACTGGGAGGGAGGAGCCCTCCCCTTAACTCTTTCGGGGCAGCCTTACTCCAGACCACGAGAAGCCACATCACCTTCGCAGCCTGGGGGCACAGACCCACCGTCCATCCCATCCCAGACCACAGCTCCAATGCGGCCAGTGGCCCCTGTGTCAGAGGATGGAGGAGAAACTCCACAGGAGGCCGTGGTGCCATCTCTAGAGTTCCCACCCAGACCTGGGAACACCAGCTCCTTGTGCAGGAGGGCAGCAGTGATGGTGGCTGCCCTGTGCCGGGCTGAGCTGCTGGTGTGGGGCAGGAGGTCACGGTGGTGCCCCAGACTGAAGCAGATCACAGAATCACAGAATCACAGAATCCTAGGGGTTGGAAAGGACCTCGAAAGCTCCTCCAGTCCAACCCCCCTGCCAGAGCAGGGTCACCTAGAGTCCATCACACAGGAACGCATCCAGGCGGGGTTTGAATGTCTCCAGCCAAGGAGACTCCACAGCCTCTCTGGGCAGCCTGGTCCAGTGCTCTGGCACTCTCATGCATGCGCTGACCTGTCCTCACCACTCACCAGCCCTCCCGCTGACGCTGTGTGCTGCAGGAGAGCCTCTCGGATGCTGGACCACAACACACACTGGTCTTTCCAAAAAACAAGCTGTTGAGCAAAGAAAAGAAAAACGGAAACCGCAGCAAAGTCATTGCACAAAATAACGGGGTGTAACCACCGAGGCTGTGCAAGAACAAAATGCTGTGCCCATCTACTTCTCATATACTGTGCTATTCCTACAGCTAAAACATGCAAATAAAAACATCTCGGTCCAATTTAACTATAGCAGATGTTACACTCACCAGTTTATCCAGTTACACTCACCAGTTATCAGCATATGGAAAAGGAATGGCACTAGGGGAGGACAAAGCTTGTATAAGGGCAGAGAGGCTTCACAGAGCAATACTGTATATTTTTCTAATACATAATAGATCAAACAGCTTAATAAAAAATAAGCTAATTTCCGACAGAACAAATATGCAGAGGCATGAAATACCATTTTAAATTATTTCACTTATAGAGGAGAAATAAAAAAACCTTGGCTGAGCAAGCTGCATGCAAAATTGAGGAGCTGTGCCAGCAGCTGTGGGGCTTCCACACAAACCATGCCAGCAGAGGCCATTGCAGCTCTAAAGCCACAACCACCTCCTATTCTTCCCAATTATTGGCCCCAAAGGAGATGTTCAAATGGCTGCCCAGAGAGGTTGTCTCCTTCACTGGAGACGTTCAAACCCCGCCTGGATGCGTTCCTGTGTGATGGACTCTAGGTGACCCTGCTCTGGCAGGGGGGTTGGACTAGATGATCCTTCGAGGTCCCTTCCAACCCTAAAATTCTGTGATTCTGTGTGTGAAATGTCTCGTTGTGCTCAGGCTTGGCCTTAAGGCTTAGTCCTGCCAAGTGCTAGCAGGTGCTGAGAGATCAGGCACCCAGCACCCTGCCACCGCCATCCCTGCGGCTCACAGCTCCGTGGGGAGCTGCTCTGGGACAGAACCAGCAGGAAACCTCCCCACTTCACAGTAATGTTAGCTTGGTCCTGGTCCAGTGAACCCACCTGACCACCCGTGCAGAGATGAGAGCCATCAGGAGAACACGGCTGCGCGTGGCTCTGGGATCTGCCAGCCATTACGGCTTTGCTGCATCCCAGAGAATATAATGTTAAACATGGTGCCCTAAGCCTGAGAGCAGCGAGCACAGATGGGTGGGAATACGCCTGGCTCCATCCCTCCTGCCCAGGGAAGCACAGCCCCTCCTGCCGGACCCCTCTGCAGCAGTGTTGAGGTGCAGGCACTAGTCCTGGGAACTGAGCTGGCACTGAACACCACAGCCTGCTGAGAGCTCCTGCGGGTCAGGCAGGATGAGGCTTCTGGCTTAGCTTGGGAGGTCTGCTCTCCAGTCCATAGAGCCCTTTGTTGGACCAGAGCAGTGGTGGTTACCATCTTCCATACAGCAGTTTCAGATTTGCAGCTAAAACGTGTTACAGCAGACATTCAGATGAACCATGTTTTGTTCTCCAGCAGAAATGCCCACGATCACACAGAGCTGACCGGCGAGGCTGCTCCGCAGGGAGGGCTGTCACGCACCAGGAGCAGGGGCAGAACACACTTCTGGCTTTGTTCCTTTGAAGTCAGATGTTGGGCAGCCTGGAATCCACCCTGACCAGGTCAGAAGACCAATGCCTCCAGGTGGAACACACATTTCCTGGAAAGTTCACAGCACGCATGTTTGGGCAATAAATAAATTAATTAAGTAAAATAAAATGCCCTCCCCACATAACTTTTTGGATTTTTCCTAGGCTCTTTCCTATTTTTGGGTGCTTCTCACAGGTTTGATTTGGGGCCTGTTGTGCTAGGTATAGTGCAAACCATGCCAATGGAGCAAAGCTTTGCTTGCAGGTTTTTAATGGCCCTTACATTTATAAAGTGGGAAAGTTTGAAATATGTGGAGAGGATGGAAGAATGGTATTTGTCTTTTGTGTCCTCTTCTGTAAGAGCAGGGCAGTCAGTATTCAATGACAGAATAAAAAGCTGCAGAGTTAGACAAGAGGTGACTCATGAATTTTGTTTTAGCTGCTCTAACTCTAAACGAAATGCCACTGGATCACAGAATCCCAGAATCCTAGGGGTTGGAAAGGACCTCGAGAGATCATCCAGTCCAACCCCCCTGCCAGAGCAGGGTCACCTAGAGTCCATCACACAGGAACGCATCCAGGCGGGGTTTGAATGTCTCCAGCCAAGGAGACTCCACAGCCTCTCTGGGCAGCCTGGTCCAGTGCTCTGGCACTCTCACAGGAAAGAAGTTCTTGCTGATATAATGGTGCTGCCATTCTTTTCCACGTGTTCTCCTTGCATGTCTCCATCTGGGCAGCAGGTGAGTCCCATCCTGGTGGTACATGGTGCTTTCTGCTCCTGATCCAGAGTGGGCTCGTCTGCCACAGCCTCAGAGCAGAGACTGTGTTGTGACTGCACCTGGGCATGGCGCTGGGCCCAGCACCTCCCAGCCAGGGCCCAGAGCCTGCAGGGCTGTCAGGTGTGGGAGGGCAGGCGTTGGGTGCTGCTGCTGAGCAGGACCAGGCCTGCAGGAAGGCTTAAACAACTTTACTACACCAAAAGGCTGCAGAATCAGGCCAGTGGCCTGCACCAGTGCCCAAGGGGACTGACAGGGTCATAGAATCATAGAATCATTATGGTTGGAAGGGACCTCCAGGGTCATCAAGTCCAACCTTTATCCCATCACATTCCTAACCCTTAGACCATCAGACCATGGCCTCAAGTGCCTCATCAACCCGTTTTTTGAACACCCCCAGGGACGGTGACTCCACCACCTCCCTGGGCAGCCCATCCCAGTGCCCAACCACCCTCCCAGTAAAGAACTTCTTCCTAATCTCCAACCTAAACTTCCCCTGATGGAACTTGAGGCCATTTCCTCTCGTCCTGTCATCAGCAATTGGGGAGAAGAGACCAACACCAGCCTCACTACAACCTCCCTTTAGGTAGCTGTAGAGGGCAATGAGGTCTCCTCTCAGTCTCCTCTCCCCCAGGCGGAGCAGGGCTCGGTCTCTCCCTCTCCGGAGGAGCGGGGCTGAGGCGCCTCAGGCCGGGGGGCACTCGGGGAGCTCCAGCGGGCGAGGCCGGACCCTGTCCCGCAGCGCTGTGCTGGGCCGCAGGGCCACGGCCGCTCAGCTGGAGCTCCCCGAGCACCACTGCACGGCCCCCCCTCGGCACTGCCTCCCTGTGCCCCCCGGTGCCACCCGGTGCCGCCCTGTGCCTCCCCTCCCCTCCCCGCCCGTC
>VZRW01003514.1:65188-87871 GCA_013398125.1 Aegotheles bennettii
GCGCCCCGAGCCGCACGGGGCCCTGCTGGGCAGCGTCTCCTGCCTGCCCGACCTGGCGGCGAACGCGCTCCGCGGGCACCTCCCGGCCCCGCTCTTCCCGCAGAGCTACTTCCCGCTCCTGGGGGCCGCCGTGCTGCGGGCGCTGCGGGAGATCTCCGACTGCCTGCGAGGTGAGGCTGAGCTGGGACCCTGCAGGGGGGTCTGTGCGTGCACACCCGTCCCGCGGGTCGGGATAAGGGCATGGAGTACCGGGGGTGAGGGAGGGGGCCGGGGCTGTCAGCACCCACTGAGAGCCACAGCCCTGGAAGCTGCTGAACAGCAGCTGGGGGGTGGTGGAGCAGCCGTGGGGGAGGTTCAAACGGTACCAAACAAACCGGTGGCTTTGCTGCCGTCGCGTTCAAGTGGGACCTGGCTGCTGTAGCCCGACTGTCACCGTGTGTGAATGACACCGGGGGCTCCCTTGTGCCCGAAGGCAGCTGGTGGAGGGAGGGAGAGGAGAAGGCAGTGTGTGTTTTCAGGCCTCGGTGCTCACAGAAGTGTTTGCACCCCCTGGGAGCTCTTTGGAGGGTGCTGGTGATGCTCCTGTTAAACTCTGTCTGTTTTGTCCCAGGTGGCTCGGATTGCTCCATCTCTTTTATTTCTCATGTCCTGGGGAAGGTGTGCGTCCAGGGGAGGCAAAGTGAGTGTGCACCGTGCTATTTCGGGGAGGGGGAAGCTCTGTTTTAGGGTATGAGTGTGGAAGGATGACTGACAGTGATCAGCAGAGGGAGTGGGAGACACTGGGGGTTTTGTGAGCTGGACTGGACAGGCTGCTCAGCCACGTGTCTGATAGATGTTGGTGCTTTTCTGTTAGCTCCCAAGAACATGACCTCTGTTAGCTCCCAAGAACATGACCTCTCAAAACCAGAGGGGGTCATCAGCCTTCTCACCCCGCCATTTGGGGCAGAACTGTTAAATGCTCTCCTGGTGATGTTCACCCAGTGGTCTGAAAGTGCCTGGTGAACACCAGCAGAAATCACTGCCCATCTGTAATAACCCCGAGCAGCCTTCAGTCGGGCTTTGCTTAGGACTTTGAAGCCACTGAATACAGAAGAGCTTGGGAAGAAGAGGACAGATTTTCCAGCTGTCTGCTGTGATGAGGAATACTCACAAGTTCCTTAGGCTGCTTAGCTTAGTTCCCACCAGAGGAATGACTTAAACTGCAAGCTGTACATTACATTTCTTCACCTTGTAAGGATCTTGATGTGCAGGCTGACCTTGAGCACCATTGCACTGGTCCTGGCCATCTGGTGCATTCACCTGTTTTCTCTCCCACTGCAGAAGAAATCCTGAGCGTTCTGGTTCCCCAGCTGGCAGATCTCACCAGGTCAGACTGCATCTGGCAGAGAATCTGCTGGCGGCTGCTCGAGTGTGTGCCAGATCGCTGGATGGAGGCCGTGCTCCTGGGTTTTGTGCAGAGGGCACCTGGGTAAGAACTGATCAGGCAAGATCCCTGCTCCAGAGCAAAGGCTGGAATTTTTTCCCAAATACCTGCAGAATTGGTTTCTGAAAGATGCTGATGTGTATTTGTTTGTGTAGGTGGTTTCTTACAGTGCCATTTCCTGAGAGACTCTAGGGGTAAAGTAGTTGATTGTTCCCTCTCAGGTGGAACCTTCACCATTCCTTACAGATCTGTGTTGAGATGCAGTGAAAGAACAAGTGAAAATATTTTTTGCAATTACTGATTCCCTCTCAAAGTTTAGAGGTGTTTTAGAGACTTTGTTGCAAATAGCTGCTCACAGAATTTCCTAGGCTTAGTAGCAGCATGCCAGTAGTTACATGGATCCCTAATGTTCTGCTGTTGATCTGTCTTACTAGGGCAGACGCCTTGTCCAGATTGCTGGGGAACCTGGTTGTGAAAAACAAGAAGGCTGAGTTTGTGGTGACACAGAAGCTGCTGCTCTTGCAGTATGGCCACACGGTAAGGACTCTGCCCTGAGCAGCGGGGCAGTAATGCCTCTCTTTCCCAAGTGCCAGTGTGATTTTCAGCAGAGCTCCATTTCTTCCTGAGTGAGTTTTAACTCTTCATTCTGAAATCAGCCCTCAGTCTCTCCACAGGTACCTGAGCTGTGCAGCTGCTCACGTAATGTGCAGCTGAACGTAAAGAAGAGAAGGGTAAACCCTTGCTTTGGGGTCGTGGGATTCAGGTGCTTTCTCAGGCTGGATGGTGGTTAGCAGAATTATTGTGCTCTTTTGTTTCTGGAACCAAATGGTTCTTCGCACATGATCTCAGTGTGCTGGGGGGCTGAAGACCTCTGGTTAATTTAGAACTGAAAGAAGAGACTGAAGAAGCCATGACCCACCCTCAGGGATAAGTAGTAGATTGAAAAATGAGAAGATGAGGACTGGGATTCTTTTTTTTTCCTGGGTATCGAGGTTTGTCACAAGGTGTTAGGAAGTTTTCTGTGGCTGGTGATGTTGTTGTAGGGATGTTTCACAGAATCACAGCATGTCAGGGGTTGGAAGGGACCTCAAAAGCTCCCCCAGTCCAACCCCCCTGCCAGAGCAGGACCACCCAGAGCAGGGCACACAGGAGTGCATCCAGTCAGGGTTTGAATGTCTCCAGAGAAGGAGACTCCACAGCCTCTCTGGGCAGCCTGGCCCAGTGCTCTGCCACTCTGACAGTGACAAAGTTCATCCTTATGTTCACCTGGAGCCTCCTGTGCTCCACCTTGCACCCGTTCCCCCTTGTCCTGTCACTGGCCATCCCTGAACAGCGTCTGGCTCCATCCTCCTGACCCTCACCCTTTCCATATTCATAAACGTTCATGAGGTCCCCCCTCAGTCTCCTCTTCTCCAAGCTAAAGAGCCCCAGCTCCCTCAGCCTATCCACTTTGCCTGGGACTGTGCTGATCTGGTTTTGCTGGTAAAAATCCTGTCCTGGATTCTTGTCCTGTTGTTCCATGTATTTCAGCAGCAGCTGCAAGTGTGTGCTTGGTTGGCTTTTTAAATTTGCTTACTCTTCTGTCTCTGAATGTTGTCAACCAGTCCCTCAGAATGAAAAGTTGAACATAGGGAAAATACCCACTTGTCACTGCTGGAGGACAACTTTATAGCCCATTAAAGCAAGACTCGTGGTTCTCATTGCAGACTGCAGTGCTGCAGAACCTCCTTGGCTACCTGGCCCTGGACAGCCTTCGGCGTGGCCTGTTGATCAAAGTAAGGTTCAGTACCATTGTTGGTGAGGTGGGAATGGGCTGGAAATGAAACATTCACTGTGTGAGTGTGTGTGTGTGCCTGTGGGGTGCACAACTTTGGTACTTCTCTAAGACACTTTTGTTACTGTTCAGGAGAGCGAGGGAAGCCCAAATGTATCTGACACATGTCCTGTGTCCTCCTACTTCTCAGCTTCCCCTGTCATCCTGTTTGTGTGGCTGGGCAGGTGGCAGCAAGTGATGAAGTTGGTTGAGAGCTCTCTGTGTGTCAAATGGTTGATGCTTCAGAATCTCATCTACCTTTTCCTTACTGGGGATGCAGATGTTTTCCCCCTCCAAGTCAGCAGTGTGATGGAACTCCTAGCAAATTTGTATCTGGAAATCTCTACTATTTTTTCTTTTGCCACCAGTTACATGTTCTAAATTTATCTGGAAGTACTGGCAACTATATAAGATTGTACCAAAACATATAAACACATGTAATGTTGGATTTTTGAAAATAATACATCTTGCTTTGTATATAATCTTTATTTATGAGAAATATACATTTTTATCACTTCTAAATTAAAGAAAATTACATTTGACAATATATTAAAGGAAGGTGGTGTGGAGTTCTCAGGTGGTCAAACACAGGGTGATTTGGGCCCTGAAATACAAAGTTAGCTCTACCTGTAGGGAGTGTGAAGTTCACTGGGAAGCACAAAGACCAAAGGGCATGAGAATATAAAAGTGCTGCATGAAAGCACATTTCAAAAGTGTGCTTCAAAAAGAAGATTCCTGTGTGTAGAAAAGATCCACTTCAAGCCAACTTGAGTTCTCTGATTCAGGTGCTACAAGAACTGCTGGAGACCTGGGGCAGCAGCAGTGCTGTGAAACACTCTCCACCCGAGCAGCAGCAGTACATCAGCAAGGCCATCCTTATCTGCATCTCCCACCTCAAGGAGCCCGAAATCGAGAGCTGCAGACAAGGTGAGGTGATGGGGGAAGTGGGTTAGATTTGTTTAACAGGAGGTCTGGCTGTGAGTAGAAAACCATCTGATTTTGATCTATGGGTAAACAAAATTGTCCCGTCTTCCTCTTGGCAAATGGGGCAGCCTGCTGGAACCTTCTTCTTTAGCACTGATACAACACCAAGTACATAGCTTTAAATCATGAAATTGGAGAAGCATATTGTTGAACTAAGGCTCTTACCTGAGCAGTGGTTTAGGAATCCGTAAGTTTTGTCACAGGAAAACAAGGATTCACTCTGGGACTGGTAAAGGAATCACAGAATTGATAAGGTTGGAAGGGACCACATTGGTCATCTGATCCAACCTCGCTGCCCACATTGTCCTAGAGCACATGGCACAGGTTTGCATCCAGATGGGACTTGGATATCTCCAGTGAGAGAGACTCCACAGCCTCTCTGGGCAACCTGTTCCACTGTGTGGGAACTCACACAGTAATGAAGTTCTTCCTCAAGTTCAGGTGGAACTCCCTGTGCATCAGTTTCTGCCCATGGCCTCTCGTTCTGTTGGTGTGATCTGCAATTTATAGGCTTACTGTTGGAGCATGAGTAAGGTTCCAGAGGTGACAGGGGAAGGTACAGCAGGATAAAAAGCTGTTGGGTTGGTCTCTGACTATCCACGTGCATTCCTCGATGTCATTCTGCTCCCCTCAGTGTGAGAGGTCAGTGTGTAGGGTTAATGAATTACCACAAAGACTTCCTGTTCTGTGTTCATACAGTGCATAGCACACTGGGGTCCTGGTCTAAAAGTTCTGTTTCTGTTACAATAAAAAAAATAATCAATCATAGAACCACAGAATCAAGGTTGGAAGAAACGTCCAAGCTCATCCAGTCCAACCTCTACCTCCATCCCCACTCACCCACATCACCCAGCACCACATCCAGACACCTCTTGAACACCTCCAGGGACAGGGATTCCACCACCTCCCTGGGCAACCCATTCCCACCCCCAATCACCCTCACAGGGAAGGAGTTGTCCCTGATGTCCAACCTGAATCTCCCCTGCTGCAATTTCAGGCCATTCCCTCTCATCCTTTCACTGTGGGCACGGCAGAAGAGACTGACCCCCCCCTCACCCCAACCTCCTCTCAGGGAGTTGTAGCTCCAGCCCCTCAATGTCTTTTTTGAAGTGAGGGGCCCAGAAGTGAACCCAGCACTCAATGATGAGTTGATTCTTTCTTCTGTTACTTTCTACCACAGCAGATGGCAGGTTTGGGCTCCCCAGCTGATAGCTGCACTGGATGCCATCTCATTGCTTGATGTTTCAAAGGACTTGTGGCACCCCTGTCTGATGTCTAGAGTTACTTCTCTGTGTGGCTTTTGGAGGGCGAGAAGGTTGACTTACACAACCTGTTTCATTCTAGAGTTAATTCTTCTTTAGGCAGATAAGTGCCCTGTTGCTTACTAACAGTGCTGTGGTTTTATGAAGTCGCTTTCATCTGGCAGCTGTTGCATAGATAAGCTCTCCTCAGTTGAAGGAGGTCGGCCTAACCTGCCTGGTGAAGCTGGCAGCCACCATTCTCTGGGCTGGGAAATGGTTACCTGCCTGTTTCAGCTCGCCTGGGTGAGGAGGGAAATCTCTCCCTCCGTGACTGTTGTACTGCTCAGAATTTGTCGCTTCCCCACAATGGGATGGTTCACTTCCGTGGCTTTGAAGCACTTTAAAAATGAGCTAAAGATTGACTTGGCTCACCATCCTTTCTTGTTTCAGTGAAAACTGAAACATTCCAAATTTAGAACATATTGTAATGCTTTGTTGATGTACCCTATGAAAAGCGAGGTTCATTGGTGCTGAACCATTGGTGCTTACCCACAGTAAATTTGCGGATGACACAAAATTGAGTGGGGGTGTCCATCTGCCTGAGGGTAGGGAGGCTCTGCAGCGGGATTTGGCCAGGCTGGAGCAATGGGCTGAGGCCAATTGCATGAGGTTTGACAAGGGTAGGTGCCGGGTCATGCACTTGGGCCACAACAACCCCATGCAGCTCCAGGCTTGGGGAAGAGTGGCTGGAAAGCAGCCTGGCAGAAAAGGACCTGGGGGTGTTGGTTGACAGCAGCTGAACATGAGCCAGCAGTGTGTCCAGGTGGCCAAGAAGGCCAAGGGCATCCTGGGCTGTATCAGACACGGTGTGAGCAGCAGGAGTAGGGAGGTGATGGTGCCCCTGTACTCGGCACTGGTGAGACCACACCTTGAGTGCTGAGTCCAGTTCTGGGCACCGCAGGATGGGAAGGACATTGAGGGGCTGGAGCGAGTCCAGAGAAGGGCAACGAGGCTGGTGAGAGGTCTGGCAAACAAACCTTATGGAGACCAGCTGAGGGAACTGGGGTTATTGAGCCTGGAGAAGAGGAGACTGAGAGGAGACCTTATTGCCCTCTACAACTACCTAAAGGGAGGTTGTAGTGAGGCTGGTGTTGGTCTCTTCTCCTGAATTGCTGATGACAGGATGAGAGGAAATGGCCTCAAGTTCCATCAGGGGAAGTTTAGGCTGGAGATTAGGAAGAAGTTCTTTCCTGAGAGGGTGGTTGGGCACTGGAATGGGCTGCCCAGGGAGGTGGTGGAGTCACCGTGCCTGGGGGTGTTCAAAAAACGGGTTGCTGAGGCACTTGAGGCCATGGTCTGATGGTCTGATGGTCAGGAATATGATGGGATAAAGGTTGGACTTGATGACCCTGGAGGTCCCTTCCAACCATAATGATTCTATGATTTTATGAAGGGCAGCACTGCCATTGCCAAAAGAGAAGTCACAGTTACATGGGCCCTTCCTATCTTTCTACCCATTACTGGGGGGTGAGTGGCTAAAGATGCCCTCGGGGAGCCAGGATAAAGGTGCTCGTTGGTTTCTGTCATTACTTATGCACTGTTTGCTTTGTTTCAGAGCTTCTCAGGAGCATGATGGAGGGTGTGAAATGCCACTTGGACAGCAATCTGCCACAGATACGGCGCCTGGGGATGGTTGTGGCAGAGAGCATTAGTGCAAAAATCAACACTGATGGGCCTGTCCTGAAGTTTCAGGTGAAGGATGTAATGGAATTTGTCCGGTGTGCAGGGCTTGGAGGAAGTAAAAGCTTTAAAACAGGTGATCTAGGACATTGTGGCATTACAGCAGGTTTTAACACTTAGTATCTGGAAATAAGGAGAGGCAGCAGCACTTTCAAAAAGAGAGGGTATCTGTTTACAAAATTCAAATGTATAGAAAATAGCCAGGTGGGCGAGAGTGATGTTAGGTGCAGTGTGTTTGCAGAGTTCAGAGTGAGCTGATGCCCATAAGGGCTGCTGGAGGATTATCATATTGCATGAGAGTTGGAATCTTGACCCATGGAAGTTGAGGGAGAACTTCAAAACTCCACCAGCAGTGAACATTCAGTCCCTGGCACAGAGGGAAGAGCTGCTCTGAGCTGAGATTTTCAAGTTTGGCTGGGGGGTTATGCTCTGCTATTTCCAGTAGAGTTTATAAGAATTATGTGACTAAATCACATGAATTCTTGAAAAACCTGCATCATCCCCCTTACATCGCATTGGCATTTATTAAATGTTTCAAAGATTGTAAATAACATTCAGGCAAGGTCTGATCAAGTGCTACTGTTAAATGTATGGACCAGGATTGTATGGCACAGATCACTGTACAGCACAGGTACATCACTGCTGGCAGCACAGCAGTTGAAATGTGAGGTTTGTGTGGATCCGTGGATTGTGTGGATTCAGTCTTCATTTGCCCACAGCAGAAGGGTCAAGTGTTGAGTGCTGGGCATGTTTGCAATCAAACAGTGCAGTGACTGTTATTCTGATCTCTAGTATGAAGAGGATGATGAAGTAAGAGAATTGAAGTCCCTTCTGGCGCAGACTCCACCACTCTGTGTTGTCCCCAGCCTTCCAGATGATGAGTAAGATACTGCTACTATTCATCTTTATGCCATCTTCTTGCTCTTCTCCATACCTTTTTTTGAGTTGCACACCAGACCTGTATGCAGGACTCAAGGTGTCTTTACATATTCTTAAGCATTACAATGTGCCTTATTCTTAAAATGCAGTGTAGTTATGTTAAATTCACAATTCAAATTGCAGCATGTATTAAAATTGCTTGTTTGATAGCTGCACGTGGTGAGACCATGCTGCAGTTCCTAGGGGTCTTACGTGCCCCTGGGTAGACTCGAAGGGGCCTTTCTGTTCACATCTAAAATCTGGCATTTGGCCATATGCTCCCAGCCCGTTTATCAGTAACAAAAATCCTGCCTATCTGTCAGCCTAAAGATTGGTTCTTTGGTGCTCCTGAATTCCATAGCATCTGTTGAGGCTCTTTGAAGGATTTAGTTTTATCACCAGGTGAACGAAGCACTTCATGACATCAGCAAATGACGCTGTCCAGCACTCCAGTGAAATACCAGAGATTTATTGCTCCCATTTCAGGAGCATAACCAGCATAGACAGCACTTCAGAAGCAGAGATAAAATGACATACCAAAGAAATAGGTACAGAGACAGAAAAAAATGTCTCAGTTGTTGTATTCACCACATTAGCAATGGTTAAAGATGTTTCTTCCCCATTTGTTCAGTTTCATTCATAGCTTCCAATACAGTACAGGCCAGTGAGATCCAGTTATCACGGATGAGTCTGTCCTTAGCAGTCCCAGGCAGTGCAGGGGGAACATAGTGAATTAGCTGGGTTAATTTTTGTTATCCATTGCTTTCCTGTTAAGAGATTCTGTTTTCTTTCCTCCCCTCACCCTATTCTCCTTCCCAGGACTTTGTTTCTCGTGTAGGCCAGGCTAGGTGGGAGACTGCAGCAGAAATGATGATCTGTTGAGGCAGCAGGGGTTGATGGTGTGTCCTTTGTTGCTTGTAAGTAAGGGCTGTTACTGTGTGAGTCCTGATACTTCTTACTCTTCACAGCAGAAATGAGAAAGCAGACACCGCCCCGCCGTTGGCATTGGGAGGTAACAAGAGCTCAGCTACAGCAGCCCCTGCGATGCCAGATGAGGAGTCAGATGCTGAGCTGGACAGGTAGGGGGCAAGAAACTGGTAGGAGATGGAAAACAATGGCAGGTTCTCAAGAGCAGATGTGGGGAGAAGGGAGCTACCAGTAGCGGCTTTTCCAGGCAAATCTCATGCTTTCTGACCTGGTCCAGCTGGGTGCTGTGCAGCAGAGCAGGACATGGCACACAGGTTTGTCAGTCAGTAATGTGAGCAGAGCCCCTGTCAGGTACAGCCATTGCATTCATTCCATTTGACATGCAGAATCACAGGAGGGTTTAGGTTAGAAGGGGCCTTTAAAGCTCATCTATCCAACCCCCCTGCCATGGACAGAGACATCTTCAACCAGATTAGGTTGTTCAGAGCCCCCTCCAACCTGACCTGGAATGTTTCCAGGGATGAGGCATCTCCCACCTCTCTGGGCAACCTGGGCCAGTGTTTCACCACCCTCAGTGTAAAACATTTCTTTCTTATGTCTAGTCTACATCTCCCCTATTTTAGTTTAAGACCATCAC
Organism: Aegotheles bennettii; assembly: GCA_013398125.1. Classification (NCBI taxonomy): domain Eukaryota; kingdom Metazoa; phylum Chordata; class Aves; order Caprimulgiformes; family Aegothelidae; genus Aegotheles; species Aegotheles bennettii. The sequence continues at coordinate 74,872 of VZRW01003514.1, forward strand.
CTCTTGTCCTTTCACTACAGGCTCTGCTAAAAAGTCTCCCCATCTTTCTTATAGGCCCCCTTTAAGTATCGAAAGGAGCAATGAGGTCTCCCTGGAGCCTTCTCTTCTCCAGGCTGAACAACCCCAACTCTCAGCCTTTCCTCATAGCAGAGGTGGTCCAGCCCCTGACCGTGTTTGTGGCTTCCTCTGGACACACTCCAACAGCTTGATGTCCTTCTTGTGCTGAGGACCCCAGAACTGGTCCCAGCACTGCAGGGGGGGGGTCTCACCAGAGCAGAACAGAGGGGGAGAATCCCCTCCCTGGCCCTGCTGGCCACGCTGTGGGTGATGCAGCCCAGGATCCCAGTGGCTTTCTGGGCTACAAGCACACATTGACAGCTCGTGGTGAGCTTCTCCTCACCCAACACCTCTAAGTCCTTCTCCACAGCACTGCTTCAAATACATGTTGGATACATAACTTAGATACACGTTTCCTGGAATTATGGAAATATCAGCCCATTTTAATAGTGGACCTGCCTTATTCTATGACTTCACCAATGTATAAGGAAATCTCAAGAATCAGCTTCTAGTCTCTGGGTCACCTGACTTTACCAGGAGATCCAGTTCCAGATCTGGTCACAGAACTGCTCTTTCACTGAGCTTCAGAGTAATTACAGAGCTTCTGGAGGAACTTTTTGAGGCTGGGCTTCAGCAGTGCTGCTGGGTGATGCAAGAGTGCTAGTGTTACAGCAATGTATGTGCTGGCTCCTTCCCTGTTGTGTGGATAGCTGGGGGAAGGAAGACTGTCTGTATCCCACAGACTTGACTCCTGCCTTTATTTCTTTTACAGTGATGATGACCTCGTCCCTTACGACATGTCAGAGGATAAAGAACTAAAGACCAAGGCTCCTGTGTATATCCGAGACTGTATTGAAGGTAGGACATTTTGGGCTGGGTTTTGTCTGTTTCTTACTGGTTTAGGGAGAGTGTTCTCTTTGTAGGTTTATTATTTTTCTAAGCAAGTGTTGAATTGTAATTTCTGAGTAATTTCAATTTAGTTCCCAGTGCTGGTCATGCACTGGGCCTATAACAAGATAAACTATTGACAGAAGAAAACTGGGGGTCTATACCCAAGCACAACCACTCTGAATAGCTTTTGTTTGGTTTTTGATTCCCTTCAGTTCTGACAGGATCTGAAGATGTGGACAAATGGGAAGCTACAGTCAAGGCTCTTGAGAGCTTGGTTCGAAAGAATCCAGCAGCAACAAGAGAGGTGAAGTAGTATGAGCTAAGTTACCAGTGGGCTGTAATACAGGGTTATTCCTTTGCCCTCACTGGGAGGCTAAACATGCCAACAGGACAGCAGGCCAGGCTGATGGGTACCTGGATTTAAAGCTGCCAGCTTGGGAAGGGCAATAGAAGGAAATAATTGCTTTGGAGGTGAGGCTACAGAGCACAAAGGAGCAAAGAAGCAGGCAAACAAAGCAACAGCATAACATGGAGCAGCTCCAGTGCTGAAAATGAGATGCACTGCAAGTAGGGCTTGCCAGTAATGTGGGGAAGCAGAGGAAGTTCCATGCCTTGTGCTGGGCAGGAGAACATTAGAAACAGTTCACAGAGCAGCCATGAATTCCACAGAGCAATTGGTTTTAATTTTGGATTTAATTGATTTTGAATGGAGTTTGAATTTAATTGTTATTCCCCAATGAAAAGGGCGATAAAATCAAATGGGCTTTGCCTGTTCACTTGTACAAGCATAATGTCCTCTGGAGTGAGCAGTTGGAGTGTACTGGGCAACGCTCGGGTGAGAGGGGACCTGGGACAAGGTCACCTGCATGATGAGTGCTCACCACCCCTTGAAGGTGACAGAGATGCTGAGGCAGAGGGGTGTAGTGTGGTGAACAGTGCACAGTCTGCTGCTGCTCATCAGCCCTCACTGAGCTGGATGGCTTTGGGTGTGCACCCTTTAACCTACCCGTTACAGTGACAGGTCCTATCTCATGATGCCACCACTTGTCCAAAAAGCCAGAGTGAGTGTGGGCAGAGGAGTCAGCATAGGGGTTTGCCCAGTGTTTTTAGGAATCTGTCTCGATGACATTTAGCATAATGTGTTTCCCTCCCTCCTACGTAACAGACATATTGCCTGTGCTCCATACCCTCATTGTCTTTGCTTAAGCATTAGAACTGGTGTGTAAATCCTGTGAGAAGGAAAACACCTGCAGGGATTTGATTCCTTTTTTTTCATGATTGGAGCAGGTTAGCGTGGAGCTGGCAAAAATACTGCTGCATCTGGAGGAGAAGACCTGCATTGAAGGCTTTGTGGAGCTCCGTCAGAGAGCTCAAGTAGCTGTTCTAACCACAGATCCAATACGGGTGAGTTCCTCTCACTGCTTCCCTTCATCCTGTTGAGATGCAGGCAACAATTTAAGCAGCTGCAGTCTCTTGCTAGCAGCTATCAGAGTGTGGTAGTTCATGTCTGACAGCATTTACACAGAGATGGGCTATGTACTGAAGGACCTGCAGTGGATGACTGGAACAACAGCAGACAGAGCGATATGTCAGACTGGAGGAACTGTTTGGAAACTGTTAGTTTGAGTACACCTGACAAGGCAAATCAGACAAGGACTTGTTGCACTGAAGCGAGATTGTTTCACACAGAGGGAAGCTGAGGCACAAAGGCCTTCTCTAGAAGACTTGGCTGGTGACTGGAATAATAGAATCACAGAATGGTTTGGGCTGGAAGGGACCTGTAAAGATCATCTACTTCCATCCATCCCTGCCTTGGGCAGGATCATCTTTCACTAGATGAGGTTGCTCAAACCCCCATCGAACCTGTCCTTGAACATTTCCTATGATGGGGAATCCACAACTTCTCTTGGAAACCTGTTCCAATGTCTCACCACTCTCACAGTAAAGAATTTCATTCTTATGTCCAGTCTAGATCTATCCTCTGTCAGTTTAAAACCTCTTCCTGTCAGTACAGGCCATGGTAAAAACACTCTTTCCATCTTTCTTATAAGCCCCCTGTAGGTATTGAAAGGTCACATTAAGGTCGTTTCTGAAGTACCAAAGCTGCCATGGCAGTTGTTTGGGTACCTCTGCATAGGAGAGAGAGAAGAACAGCAAAGTCCCTTTTGTAATTTACTTCTTTTGGGAGAATCTAGAAGCAGAAGTGTGTGAATTCCCCCTGTTTGCACAGCATGTCCCTTCCCTTCTCTTGGAGGCTTGTTGTTAACTAGCCAGAAGCAGGACTTCTCCTGAAATTGTGCGCTTTTAGAGTTAGTGGGAAGGCTGTTTCCAGCCTGGGGTTGTGTTCATTGTGCCTTGATTTTTCTGCACAGGTAGCAGAGTACTTGACCTCCCAGTTCTACTCCCTGAACTACAGCCTTCGGCAGCGCATGGACATTCTCGATGTAAGTGCTCTTCTTTTCTCCTCCTGCTTCCCTGGTGACTTTGCTGCACCAGTGCTGTTTCCCTGAGATGTGATGAGGTGAACTTTTATTCCTCGTAGGAGGAGGCAGAGGCATGGGAATCTCTTACGTTAGTGTTTGTGCCTGGTGTTCCTCTCGTTTGTAACCCTGTTACACTCCAGTTACACAGCAACCCTGTCCCACAGGATGCAGAAGGTGTGATGGTCATTTGCCCAGGAGAAGGTGCTGTGTCGTGACACAGCACCAGCCTGTGATACCTTCACATGCTGAAAGAGCAAGCTGTGACTCCTGTGTCATTTCTCTTGCTGTAGCTGAAGAAGGAGCCGCTGTTCTGTTTCAGGGCTAAGTGACCACGTTCTTTGTCAGTACCTCAGAGCCAAGTGGTTGGTTGGGGGTCAGTTACCTTGCTGTTCCTCATCCTAAACTTGTGCCTTTCTGCCTTGCTGTTCCCATTGGTTTGGGTGCCAGTAACTGTTGTTGTTTTTCCCTAGTACAGGGATTACCCCTTTTTAACAGAACCTCCCTCTTTTTCACCTAGGTATTGGTTTTGGCAGCTCAGGAACTGTCCTATCCCAAATCTCGTGGGAAGACCAAGCATTCTGATGCCCAAAAACCTTGTATCCAGCTCATTCCTGGAAGTGACAGCTCTAAGGACTGGAGAAAAATTGTTGATGAGAGGATCAAAAGCAAGACTCAGAGATTTGCTACGGTGAGGTCAGGGCAGAAACAAACTAATGTCAAATCCAGCAAAAATAGGGATGCTAGGAGTTGCTGTAGTTCTACCCAGAAAGAGCAAAACACCTGCAAAATTGAGCCCAACCCAAAGGAAAGCCTGTGTAACTTCAAACAGAAATGTATCTCAGTATCTGGCTGAATCTTTCAGTGCAGAGTACTGTTCCTGTAGTCCTTTCCCAGCAGGGAGAGGAAGATAAACCTTGAACTCTTTGCCTTGCATTGAGGGATAGTTTTTGCTGTTCTGTGCCTGTTCTGAGCTTGTCTGGCCACTGCAGGGAGCTGTGACTGCACCTCATGGATCTGAGAGCCTCCTCCATTGGACCAGCTGCCTCTGGACTGGGCTGTCTCAGCCTTCCTATTTTTCAGGGAGATAAATTGATGCCAGTTTCCTAGTTCCCAGAACTCCCCTCTGGTTCTCCCTGGAGAGCTTGCTTTCTAGAACTCCTTTATCCCTTGCATGTTCTTGTTTCTTATATCTAACCCAGCTGGCTTAGATCTCCAACTGGGTTAGATACAGTTAGCTCACTAGCTGAGCTGTATTGTCCTGAAATCCTGAGATGTGTGAGAGGAGCTGAAGTGGGAAGTGAGCCATCCAGTCTAGAAACTAGTAGCCATAGGCTTACGAGCAAGCAGTGGCTACCAGTGGGGTGGCTGCAAGGAATCTGTAGTCTTGACAGTGTCCAGTGAAGTGGAAGGGTCAGATGCTGCATCTTGTGTCAAGACTTCATTTTTCTCTTGGACAGGGTCAGTCTCAAGTGGAGACTTCCAGCCCAAATGAGTTCAATTCTGTTGCTGGGCACTTCTTTTTTCCATTGATTCAGCACTTTGACAGGTGAGTGTGAACACCTTGGGATGTGGGCCTGGCACCTGCCAGAGTGAACCTCTCTGCTCCTTCTGCTTGCCTTGGAGCAGCAGGCTAAAGCCCAGAAGCTGTGCAGGAGACCAGTGATGCCACACTGACACCTGGCTCACCCATAAGGCTTGGAGGGAAAAGGGGTTTTCGGTCTCTTGGACTTATCTTACAAAGTCTTGTTGGGCAAGAGTATGTATGATGCTGCAGAGGTGAAGATACATTGTGAAGAAGAATAACCTGTTGGCAGGTCCACAGGTGGATGATTTTGGCAGTACCAAGTAGGTTGTCTTGATTGACCTTGGGAGGTTCAGACAAAGCCACAGAACTCAGACTGCAGTCTTTAACTCAAGTTAACTCTACCTTAGGTTGGGCCTGTCACCTAGACTAGTCCTTGTGACTTTGTCAGAGGACACAGTTTATTGTCAGTCACCCAAGTCCTTACTTGCCCAAGGAAGGCTGGTTCCATGGGAATCAAGGTTCTTTAATACCAGTCGTATGGGTTTGTTTCTGTATGGCACTGGTGCCAGCTTTGCCTGCAGTTTGTTCTAAGTGAAGCTGTTGGTGGAAGGGGAGATACCTGCAGTGAGAGCAGACGATATTGCTGGTCTGGGAGCAAAGATGAGAGGAGGCAGCTGTGGCCTGTGTTAAACTGGGAATGGCTGTGTGACTGTTGTAGGGATTCAGGGGGGTGGTTTGCCCTGTGTAACCACCCCCATTGCTCCAAAGGTGATGCTCTGATCAGCCTCCTCATGGCTACAGGACTGTGTGTCTTGCACTTCCAGGCCTTTGACAACATTTGATCTCCTGGGGGAAGATCACATCGTTCTTGGAAGACTGGTCCACACTTTAGCAGTTCTGATGTACTTGGCTGCCAACACCATGGTAAGAAGGGCTGTGTGAGCCCACAGACAGCAGGAGAGACTCCAGCCTGGGAGCTCAGCTGTGCCTCCTGACACAGCAGTGTGCTCCAGGGCCTGCTGCACTCACACTGGCACCAAGTGTGAGTCACATGTGCTGAGAAGTTGCAAAAAGGGCTGAGAAAAAATGGTCAGAAAGGAGAGTGGGATTCAGACACCGCTGCACTGTCTTCTGCTGCTTCTGGTAGAAGAACTCTCAGCTCCTGTGGGAGGGTGGGCCTGACCTACCATTGCACTTCACTGCCTGGGGTTCCTGATCTGTACAGTAAGATGAATTGTAACCGTGGTGTTGATGACAGTGTGAATGTGATGGTGTTCAGCACATGTCCTACTCCTGTTTTGCAGGCAGTTACTGCAATGGGAAGGGCACTGCTGGAGTTCGTCTGGGCTCTGCGTTTCCACACTGACTCGTGAGTTGTCGTTGTGTGCTTCCATTTTCAAAGATCAGCTGCAAGCCAGTTCCCAGCCATGGTTTGTCTTTGTCCGAGACCAGTGCCCAACTGAGAATGTCAGTGACTTCACACATGAACTCCGTGCTCTCCTCCAGCCTTGTGTTCTCACAGCTGAGCACTGCGAGAGCACGCAGTGAAGGCATTACTCTGGTGTCAGACCAACATGTGAACTTGGCCAACATCTCCCAGTGTGGAGGTGGAATCGTTACCTATAGAAAGGATGACAAATTTCTTGATCCATGTGATGGTTTCATCTCTGTTTACTCAGGGAGCTCAGCAAATTAGGTTGAATTCCATCATTCAACCCTGGAAAGAAATTAAGATGTAGTCAAAATGCTGTAAACATCCAATTTCAGTTTTGATCCCAGACTTGTCCACGATGGTGAATTGTACCAGACTCCCTGCACCACAGCATGGCAGGGGCTTCACCAGCTGGTGCACGATTACCTTCCCAATCAGTGGGAACATGGCAAAAGTCCTTATAATCACAAGCATTTGAAACTGGAGAACCCCTGAGGTGAGGAAATCAAGGTAGAGCATGAAGCTGTGGGCTCTAACCAGTCTTTCTCCAACAGATATGTGCGCCAGGGTCTCTTGTCCTGTATCTCCTCCGTGCTCCTCAGTGTCCCTGGGGAGCGTCTCCTGGAAGACACGACAGAAGAGCTTTTGGAGGCTCAGTCCTGGCTGGGAGGTAAGATAAGATAGGGTGGTGTATGCCAGGGTTTTTCTGCTTAGTGGTGCAGTCTTTGTGCAGCATCTCTAGTGGTGATGGTAGCAGTAATGTCCTGGAGTTGTACACCAAAGATTTGCATGATAAGTGTATTTATTGCTTGTAAGTTCAGGGCAAATATCAGCCTGCACTGTGTGCTGTACAGATGTAAAGCAAAAGCCAAGAGCTGTTCCAGAGTGTGGGTGTCCTCACCTTACAGCCCAGCCAAAAAATCCCAGAATTTGCCTCCTTTCTCTAAGCGTCCACCCACCCACCTCGTGATGCTGCAGGAGGTATTGTCATACTGATGTACCATCCAGGCAGGGACCTGGACCAGCAGACAAGGCTTGTGTGGCCTCCTTACACCATGTGCACAGAAGATGGGTTCCATTAGTGCTAAAAATAGGAGGAAGAGGAGCACAGCCTCATCTCCTAACGTCCTATTGCAGGTGGAAAGAACAACCTATGAAAGGCAGCAGATTTGGTCTCTTCTCCCAAATTGCTAATGACAGGACGAGAGGAAATGGCCTCAATTTTCATCAGGGGAAGTTTAGGTTGGATATTAGGAAGAAGTTCTTTCCTGAGAGGGTGGTTGGGCACTGGAATGGGCTGCCCAGGGAGGTGGTGGAGTCACCGTGCCTGGGGGTGTTCAAAAAACGGGTTGATGAGGCACTTGAGGCCATGGTCTAATGGTCAGGAACATGATGGGATAAAGGTTGGACTTGATGACCCTGGAGGTCCCTTCCAACCAGAATGATTCTATGATTCTGTGACTGCAGGCTGCACCTGATGCACCCTGTACCAACGTGGGCTTTGTTTGTGGGTGCTGCTGGTGGTCAGGTATCACTGTGCACTGGAGTACAGGAGGACATCAGGCTGTGTGCTTTGCAGCTCTGAAACCTCCACTGCATTCTGAGAGGACCTTAGGACGCTCCCTGGGTTGGTTTCCTTCGCCACTCTCGGTGAGCTGGGTTCCCACAGGGAGCGGGCAGGAAGCGCACGGACACGGCTGGGCTCAGATCCTCACGGGTTGTGCAGCTCTGTGCCCTTTGGAAGGAAGAGAGCTGCCTTGTGGGGCTGGAAACTTGGCTTTTCCCATGACACGGTGTGCTCTGAGAAATCTGCTGGTCTCTGCAGTTAACACTGCTGCTGCCAAGTCGAGCCTTTCCAGGAATGCTACAAATGTATTTCCAGCATGAGGGGCTGCGTAATCGGGTTCTAATGAGTTATTTTTGGAAGGAGAGGACAACGACAGAGCTGGTCATGTCTCTTTACACCAGTAGGTAGCGTAACAGCCACCTCTGCACGTGCAGTGTGTTTGCATGAAAATTGCACGGTGGGGAGGAGAGTGGGATCACATCACGGGGGTGTGTAGTAAAGGGGAAGTTTGCTCCTGGGGCATTCAGAAACCAGAAAGCCTAGAGCTGAGCTCCATGTCTGGGCTGATACAAGTGAAGTGCAACTTAAAACGTGCTCATCCTTCTGGAGCTCTTCCTGAACCACCACAGCTTCCTGGGCTCTGTGCTGTGAGATCCTGGGTAAAGCAGCTGTTACAGGGAGGCCCCAGGCTCCTCTTTGCTGCTCCAACAGGTCAGGTCAGTCACTACAGACCTGCTTTTGTGCCTGAATCATTGTTTTGAGCTAGCAGACTTGCTGTTGCTCCGTGACTCTTCCAGACAGGAGCTGCAGGAGGTGTGATGCCTTGGATCTGCTGCTGTAGCTGAGAAATGAGAAGCTGTCAGGCAGGCAGGCTTCTGCCACCACACCTGATGGCCAGGAGAAGTCACCACTTCAGGATTCAGCTTGAAACATCTGCATTTCCCCTGCTATGGCTAAGGCACAATGTAGAACAGTGGGAGAGAAAATGTTACCCATGGAGCATTTAGTAGAAATGTGCTCCAGTGGGTGGTTGTACCACAGCTTACACAGGCTGCTGGAGTTCATGGGCAGAACATGACTGACCCTGCCCTTCAGCCTTTGGGCTGGAACTGGAGCTGCCCCCCTCAGGAAGTGTCTGCAGTGTGGTGTGAGGAGCTGCTTTCAGCCACTGTCACAGTGCTGGCTGCTTAGTGGGTGCTTTGGGACATTTCAGCTGGGGAGAGAGGCTGAGATCCACCTTGCACTTGCCTGTCCTTGCTCTTAATGCCGTGCTGGGCCCACTGTTGAGGTCCCTGATCTTTCTCGAGGGAGGGAATGCTTAAACATTTCTAGGAAATGGTTCCTTTGATTCCTCAGCAGCTGCCTGGGAGGGAATTCCCCACCCCTAGCGAGTGCTGCAGAGCTGTGTTGTAGGTGAGTGTTTGATGTAGGGGCCTGAATGATGCTCTGGTGCCCTGTGCCTCCCTTTTAGTGGCAGCATTTCAGGGTCCATGCTCATGGCAATTAGACAGTGCCAACGTCAGTCTCCTGGCTTTTGACCTTGCACTCATGTCTTGCAGCCTCCCCCTATTGCCTTCTGCAGACGGAGTATGGAAGCTCCATGGTGAAGCTCTCCCCGAGGTTATAAATAGCCCAGCTCCATCGGAATGAGTCATGTGTTTGGGCTGACAGTGCTGGGCTCTGAGCACACTGCTCGTGCGTACAGGATATCCTCACACACACTCTCTGCTCTTCCAGGCTCCCCCTGCTCAGACATCCTGCGTGCATCCTGGCTTTTACTTTGCAGGCCCATTAAGGGCCCCTGCAATAACAGCTGCTGGAGGCAGCTTCATGCCCTCCCTTAGCATGCTGCACGAAGTGTGAAAGAGCTGGTTCATCAGGCTGCTCTCTCAGAATGGAGAATGTGTTCAAACGTGGGTTCTGCCTCTTTCCTTCCCCCATGCAAAGGGCAGCATGACCACAGATCTCAGGAGGGAGCACTGACCAGGTGTCTGTAGATTGCAGGAGCTGGCAGAGTGGAGACTTTAGGCTTCTGAGTAAGTGATTCCTAATTGCAAGCAGCATTCATGCCAGTAGGTCAGCTGTAGAAAGGTCATGCATAGCTCAAGGGCACAAGGGCAAGTTCTGGCATGGAGTTTATGCCATGGCATGCAAGGTCAGACCCAACTGACTGTTCATTTCTGCTACAGGAATGAACTGAGCACTGTTATGTGCACATACTGCTTAAGATGATTGGGTTTGGACATCTTTGCCTTCTGGTCCAATGTAATTCCTGCAGGCACTGATGTCCAGCCCAGACTCGGTTGGGTTGGTGTTGTGTTTGCTGCTGTCTGGTGATGGTCAGGAATGCAGAGAAGTGTTGGGTGAAGGGTGGCTTTTCCCATTTTCCAGCTAACAGTCCCTGCTTCTCTTACAGATGTGATGGAGAAAGATCCAGATGGGGACTGCCGGAGGTTGGCCTTGCAGAACTTGCTACTGATGGAGAACCTGAAAAAGAAACTCAGGACTGTCCCTTCCTAGCTGAAGGGTGAAAGAAACAACCTTTACGTCATGCTCTTGCCAGCTGGATGTGTGCAGGCAATGGTGGGGCCTCTTCAGCAGTCACCTGGCTGGAGGAGAGGAAGAAGGGGGAAGGGTGCAGAGCTGTGAGCCAGCGAACCTGACTTGACATCTGGACTTTGTAGTGGAGGCCAATTTAATGAGCTATTGCCATCCGGTACAGAGTGTACAGATGCAGGAAGGTGGCGAGCGCTGCCATCCTCCCTCACCTCCCCAGCCCCCACCCCAGCTATTTATAACCTTGGCAGGTTTGAGTGCTCTGCTAAAAATACAAGGAAGATCTCATAGCAGGCTTCTTGTCAGAAAAACAGGAGGGCTGGAGAGGGCCACTTACTTCCCAGGGCTAAGCCTAGGACATGCCTACAACAGCGGCTCCTGTGTCTTCTAGCAGTGTCTGGTAGGTCCTGGTCTGCACCACAGTGGAGGGGATGACACCACTGGTGAGGTGCAAGGACTCAGTAGCTGCACTGAAGTTCTGTGAATGTGCCAAGGCTTAAGGGCTTGAGCTAGAGCTGTGCTGTGGTTAGGAACAAACAGAGCAGGAATTCTTTTTGTATAATCTTAGTACAGAAAGAAGTTTCTATGAAAGGATAACTAACATCCAGATTTTGGCCTTGAAATGTCCCCCCCATCCTTCTTCCCTGAGACCATGCAATTTATGAACTTTGTATTCATCCCATGTTTCGGAGCAAGTCCCAGAGCAGGAAAAAGCAAAACTCACTCTGAGCAGAAGGAGGGGTCAGTGTGAGATGTGTGAGTGGCTGTACAAATGCACCTTTGTGGGGCAGGATGGTGGGCTCAAAGGTGAGCAAAACCTTGGTGGCTTACGCTGGGCTGCACGGCTCAGTCCTGCTCTGCCAGGGGAGACATTTGCATCCTAAAACGTGACTGGTACAGAGCAGCTTGACATAACTGTGGTGTTTGGAAAAGAACTTCACTGACCCAAAGTGACCCAGCTTGAGCAGGGAGGGTTGGACCAGGTGACCTCCAGAGGTCCCATTCCATGATTCGGAGGTTGAGGCCAGGTGTTTGTGAATGGTGGCTCCAGCCTTCGTGGCCCTAGGATGTATTTAAATAGTAAAGTGTTGGGTTGGGAAGTGTCTCCATTCCACAGCAGGGGAGTAGTTTGACTTTTAGCCAAGCTCCTGCCCAAGCAGGACAGGGATTGTTTGCAGAAGCTGTGACAAACAGGTTAGCACCTTAGCAGATCAAAGTTGCACTTGAAAATGTTGTCACCTCAGGAGTTCCCACCTCAGCCACTTGGCTCTTTCCTATGCAGAAGGTGGCCTGAAGTTCAAATACACAGTTCTGACTGTTTTTTTTCCCCATCAAATTTATTAAAATATTAAAATAAACTTCATTACAGGATACACACATGAACCTTGTATGTAGTGTCTGAGATAAACACGTGAACCACAATGCTGTTGCTTGTACAGTCAAGCAGGAACAATCACTTTCTTGGTGAAAGCCAAGAAGCCTTCTGGCAGCAGGGATGGCTGATAGTGACCCCTGACGAGGGCACAGCAAGTAACCCAGTAGTAAAGTCAACTTTGCACTTGGTAAGTGAAGCTGTTAAGGGTCCTCTGCTTCGTCAGCCATTTCTTCTTCCACCTCCTTGTTCTCCACACTGCTGTGGCACCTTTGCTCTGGAACCAGGGTCTGGCTTACATGAATGCCCACTCCTCGGTGAACGGCGTCAATGGTCTGCTGAGTCACATAGTAGCTCAGGTTTAGGGGTGGAATTCTCTTCTGCATCTCTTCCAGGTACCGGTAAGCCTAGAGCAAGGCACAGAGGTCACTGGTGGGGGTGGGGGCACTGTCCCAGCAAATGGTGACAAGCACCCACCCTTGGTGTGAGCTGGGCTCTTGACAGGAGCCCAGTGCTGCAGGGTGCTAACACAGCCAGGAGCTGTGGCCTTTGCTAACATGGGGTCATAGAATCATTTGGGTTGGAAAAGCCCTTCCAGATCCCCCAGTCCAACCATTAACCCAGCACTGCCCAGTCCCCACTGCCCCATGGCCCTCAGCACCACATCTCCACGGCTTTGAGATCCCTCCAGGCATGGGGATCCCACCCCTGCCCTGGGCAGCCTGGGCCAGGCCCTGACAGCCCTTTGGGGCAGGAATTGTCCCTCAGATCCAACCTAAACCTCCCCTGGGCACCTTGAGGCCGTTCCCTCTTGTCCCATTGCTTGTTCCTTGGGAGCAGAGACCAATCCCCCCTGGCTCCAACCTCCTTTCAGGGGGTGCAGGTCTCCCCTCAGCCTCCATTCAACCACTTCCCTGGGCAGCCTGTGCCAGTGCTTGACAACCCTTTCAGTAAAGAAGTTTTTCCTCAGATCCAATCTAAACCTCCCCTGGCACAACTTGAGGCCATTTGCTCTTGTCCTATCACTTGTTCCTTGGGAGAAGAGACCAACCCCCCCCCGGCTCCCCTCAGTCTCTCCAGGCTGAGCACCCCCAGCTCCCTCAGCTGTTCCCCATCA
>VZRW01003514.1:87902-169317 GCA_013398125.1 Aegotheles bennettii
AGCACAGGGGGACAATCCCTGTCCTGGTCCTGCTGGCTACACCATGGCTGATACAAGCCAGGATGCTGTTGGCTGCCTTGGCCACCTGGGCACACTGCTGGCTCATACCCAGCCACTGTTGAGCAACACCCCCAGGTCCTTTCCCTCCAGGCAGTTTCCAGCTGCTCTTCCCCAAGCCTGGAGCATTGGGTGGGGTTGTTGGGACCCAAGTGCAGGACCCAGCAGGAGCCTTGTTGAACCTCACACAATTGGCCTTGGCCCATCGATCCAGCTTGTCCAGGTCCCTCTGAGGAGCCTTCCTACCCTCAGGCAGATCCACACTCCCACCCAACTTGGTGGCATCTGCAGAATGACTGAGGGTGCACTCGATCCCCTTGTCCAGATCATGGGCAAAGGTACTGAACAGAACCAGCCCCAGTGCTGAGCCTCGGGGACACCACTTGTGCCTGGCTGCCAGCTGGATCCAACACTGCTCACTACAACTGTTTGGGCCCAGCCAGTTTTTTACCCAGCAAAGTGTGTGCCCATCCAAGCCATGAGCAGCCAGTTTCTCCAGGAGGAGGCTGTGGGAAATGGTGTCAAAGATTTTACTAAACTCTAGGGAGACAACACCCACCACGTTGGATGTGGACATCCAACATCCACACGTCACCTTGGCACAGGAGGAAATCAGACAGATCAAACAGGACCTGCTGTTCATAACCCCATGCTGACTGGGCCTGATGGCCTGGTTGTCCTGCATGCGCCACATGATGTCACTTAAGATGATCTGCACCGTAACCTTCTGTGGCACCAAGGTCGGGCTGACAGGTCTGTAGTTCCCCTGATCATCTTGCCAGCCCTTCTTGTAGATGGGCATCACATTTGCCAGCCTCCAGTCAACTGGGACCTCCCTGGTTAGCCCAGACTGCTGAGAGATGGAGAGTGGGCTGGTGAGCACTTCCACCAGCTCCCTCGGCACTCGGGTGGCCCCCATAGACTTGTGTGTGTCCAAGTGGTGCAGTGGTCATTAACCATTCCCCCTTGGATTATGGGGGCTCCACTCTGCTGTCTTCCAGCTCAGGGAGCTGGGTACCTGGAGAAAAACGGGTCTTACCATTGGTGACTGAGGCAAAGGCAGCATTGTGTACCTCAGCCTCAGGAGTCACCATCCCTGGGGGTGTTCAAAAAACGGGTTGATGAGGCACTTGAGGCCATGGTCTGATGGTCAGGAATATGGTGGGATAAAGGTTGGACTTGATGACCCTGGAGGTCCCTTCCAACCATTATGATTCTAGGATTCTTGATCACCCTTCATAGTGACTGCTCTTATCTAATAACTGGGAATGTTTAAGAATCCACCACTATTTATGCTCTATATCCTGTGAGGTTTTTTTTCTCTTCAGTCCCATGAAATGAAAAATAAATTAATTTGGATTTAGTTCCTGAGGTCCACCACAGGCTGCTGAGCAGTTCAGCTCCTGTAAAGGAGTCTCTGCTATGGAATGTCTTCTTGCAGGAGAGAACCAGGCTGCACTGGTGCATAGGAAATCCAGGCTCTGTATATCAGAAGAATTAAGAATTAGCTTACCACATGGAATTCCTCCACCCGTACATAATGTTCAACCAGCAGTCCCAGGACATCGCCGTAACGGAGGGCGTTGTCAAAATCTTGTTCACCTAGGAGAAGTTCACACTGCCTGACTGCTTCTTTGGGGTGCTCAGCATAAACTCTAGTAAAAGAGGAAAAGGAAATTGTTGACAAGCTGGGGGAGAGGGCTCAGCTTGTCAGAAGCACAGGGCAGAGGTTTCACTGGGTCAGGTTTCACCATCGCCCTTCTGACAGCATCACACTTCCATTTCAGGTTACCTTTCTGCCTCCAATGGCAACAGCACTTCCAAGAAAAAAAATCACACAATGGTTTCTCTGTCAGAAAAATGTAACAGGAGCTTTTAGAAGCGAGTCTGTAAATTATTTATTAACCTGTAAGCACTAGTACAGCTTCCCTTCATCTGTGATACTCCTGACAGTGGTTGGTGATGTTCCTGACAGTGGTTTGTGATACTCCTGACAGTGGTTGGTGATGTTCCTGACAGTGGTTGGTGATGTTCCTGACAGTGGTTTGTGGGATTCCTGACAGTGGTTTGTGATGTTCCTGACAGTGGTTGGTGATGTTCCTGACAGTGGTTTCCATGCTCTGCACGCTGCAGCTCACCTCTGAGCCGTGACGAATCGCTTCACCAGGCTCAGCTTGCTTTGCAGATGTGCCAGTTTGCTGTCCTGCTCCACGGGGCTTTTGGTCTTTGCTTTTGAAAGGCACTTATAGGCCTCTGTCAGTGCTCCCAGTGCTTTCTCATAATTCTGATACTCATCAATTTCTACCTGCAAGAGGAGAAACAAGGTTAATGTCTTTTTCCAGAGCTAACAAACCCAACACCTTCAGCAAGTACAGAAGTGGGATGTACCTGAGCACATGCATCATAGAAACCTGCCAACAGGTCTAGGGCCCGCCCTTTGGTATAGAAGCTAATGATGTTCTTCATAATCTCGGGGTCCTTGCACCAATCCAGTGACTGCAGATAGTTGGCTGCCATGATATAAATCTCTCTCTGTCTGGAGACGCCAGCAAAGAAGATAATTTTCTCGGTATCTCCAGATTTCAGCAGTGCCCTCATAGCCTAAGCAATGGAAAGGGAGGGATGTGGGGAAAGAGGGGTAAAAATACCATTGTGAGTGCAAAACCACAACCTATGCTGAGATGGCCAGCAAGCCTCACCTGGATAGTCTACTGTGCAAAGACTGTGCCAAGATTTACTTCTCAAAACACCCTTGTTTGAGACATCTTAGCAAGGTAATAGGCTCAGCCTCTTCAGGTTTGTTTTTCTATCTCTCCAGACTGACCTTTATCTTGTTTCCTGCTTGGGTGTATTTCTTGGTGGCCATGTGATAGTTGCCTTGTCTCATGCAGCAATCAGCAATTTGCTCCAACAGCTCTCTCCGGGACTCCTCAGAGAGGTCCTTGGAGTCCTTAGATACTGTCATCTTCTCAGCCATCTCCTCTGTGATGGTCAGGTTCTGCTTCAGGCAAAGTTGCAGAGCTTCATGGTACTGGAGGAAGCGAGATACCAATGAAGTTATGCAAACACTACAGTGATACCTCATGTGGCTTGTGATGTAACCTACAGAAACTGGCCATATGAAGGCACAGGTGCCAACAGCTGTGGATGCTCTATCTAGGACACTGTTGTGCAGTGAGGATCCCATCATCAGCTCCTGTTCAAGTACACACTGTCTCATTTTGTTCTCTAAGAATGTGTTGGTTATTCCATGATGAGCATTGTTTCTCACCTGTCTTCTCAGAGGACACCTTTGTGGCACTGAAGACTTTGTGAACTCTTTGACCGTGACATTCTCAGACACACAAGTCACATCTATTAGGCAGGATTGATTATATTAAGGTTTTCAGCAAATACAAACAGAATAAATACAGGCATTTGAAAGATTTAGTTAAGTATTCTGCTACTTGTTCCCATGTAGGAACAAACTGTGAGCAGAACACACAACAGCTTTTAGCTGAGAAAAGAACTACTGTACCCTGCAGAATGGAAGTCAGTAAGGCACAGGAGCTCAGTAATGAGGAGTGGGTGTAAGGCTGCTTTGGGACCCAGTGTTTGGTAACACTGAGTTGCCAGCACAACAGGGAGGGCAGGGCAGGAGTGTGTAAAAGTTCAGGTGCAAAATGAAGCTCCTCGACTACATTGGGGGTACAAGAGGGACAGCACTGGGGGTTTTTGACTGATGATTTCGTGGTCTCCAAATAGCTTGGCTTAGAGAGCAGGGGCTTCTCTTTTCCCAAGAGTACAAAATCTGCAGGTCTTAAGCCAGAAATAAGACAAAAAGTCAGGAATCCACTTTTAGAGTTGAGCCAGTGGGCTACCACCCCATGGGACATTGGCACAAGAGGAAACATGAAACCTTACAAATGTCTGCACGTGTTTGCCAACAAAGCTGAGTGTATGTGCATGCACACACGTGCCTGTTGTGCTCCTCCTGACCTGTGCATGGAGGCACCAGAGGAGCCACAGCTCACCTTCTTGGCTGTCAGCAGCAGCTCCATTGCCTTCTCGTACTGAGCATGTTCAATAAAAAAGTCCGAGCAGCGAGCTAGCAGAGCAGGGTCTGACTTCTCATCCAGGTCTTCAGCAATGAGCTGTAGGGCCCCGAACTGCTGCGTGGCAAACGCTAGCTCCAGTGCTTTGGAGAAATGTCCTGCCTGCAAAATCAAGAATGGTCTTTAAAGACTGGAACAGGCACTGCAGAATCAGCTTACAGGGTAGCCCAGGGTGGATTAATAAAGCATTACCCACTATGAATAAATAACTAATAAACAGTACATGTAGTAAAAACTACAGTTGATTTAATGTTCCTCTGCTCTAGGAACCACCTTGGTTTAAAATTTGGTATTTTTTACTAAAAAGACATTTACCTTGTGGTATAACATGACAGCCCTGTCCATTTGCTCCCCCTTTTCCTCGTAATAGCAGGCTGCCTCTATCATGTCTTCCGGAGAGCTCAGAAGAGCCAGGTTCATCAGCTGATCATCTAAATTGTTCTCCTATTCAAAAGCAAATATTTGGTTCTAGATATGAGGCAAACATTTCAAAATTCTATCTTCTGGCAAGCCTGGAGCTTTATACTATCACATAGTAGCCCATCAACCACCCTGTGTAAAAGCTAAAACCATGAGCTGCAGCCATGATAATCTGCTTCAGGCAGTTCTCTGTTGAGTTATACAAAAAAATAATCACAGAATCACAGTATTCTAGGGGTTGGAAGGGACCTCGAAGGATCATCTAGTCCAACCCCCCTGCCAGAGCAGGGTCACCTAGAGTCCATCACACAGGAACGCATCCAGGCGGGGTTTGAATGTCTCCAGCCAAGGAGACTCCACAACCTCTCTGGGCAGCCTGGTCCAGTGCTCTGGCACTCTCACAGTGAAAAAGTTTCTCCTGATATTCACATGGAACCTCCTGTGCTCCAGTTTGCAACCATTGCCCCTTATAATGTCCCAAACGACCAAGCCTTTCCTGATGCATCTTCTGGAGAAGACACAGGCAGAAGCCAGGAGCATCTTTGTAGTGGGCTGTGCAAGACCGAGCGGTGTCTTACAGGAGAGGGGCACAAACAACTCGTGCCGCTTCCAATCTGGATGCAGCCCAAGGACAGAATCCTGCTTTGCTTTTGGCCACAACTGCACCTCTCCACACACCTTGCACAAGCGGATGGCGTTGTTGAATGCCTGGGCCCTGGTGTAGAAATGTACAGCCTGCCTGATGTCATCCTGGCTCTCGTACTGACGGGCCAAGTGATACGATGCTGCCCAGTTCCCCGTTTCATTTGCTATTTCAGCAGCCTGAGAAGGAAATCATAGAGCGTTACTTTGTGCCCACAGTCATCCCAGGAATGAGAATTCTCGGGAAGCAGATGGGAGCAGGCTGCCTTACCTTCTGAATGTTGCCCTGAAAGCAATGGACACGGACTAGGGAAAAATAATCCTGAGCCAGAGCATAGTATTTTAGTGCAGATTCCATATCTGATTGGCTCTCCAGATACTGTGCCCACCATTTCCACAGGCTCCTGGAAAAGCAACAGTATTAATTACAGTTACAAGTATTGCCAGAGACTGTGTGTTTCACTCCTGGAGATCTTGAACTCAAGACTAGCTAATTTTTTTTTTTAGCATGTAGCCAGGCTCTACCCCAACTCAGGGTTAATGTTCAAAGGTCTGCACTATAAGGACGTTCATATGTGATGTGGCCATTCTGGAGCGAGATGTAGCATAATCCTGAAAAGCCATAGGAGGATCATAGTGGATAAGGCAAGGAGTGAACTTGCTGAGAGGATTCATACTCCTCCTTCCCTACTCTTTTCACAAGTTGTATTTCAGACCTGGAAGTCCCACCTGGGAAAAGCATCAAGCATAGCACCTACTTGTCTTTCATCTTGTTGACGTAGTTCTCCAGGGCTTGTAAGTCTTCAGAGAGCATTCGGGGTACCTCAAACCTATGTGTGTCTGACTTCTCATAGCTGGAGAGAAAAGAACATATTAGATGTGAAATGACTCCCTTCTTATTAACAACACACTTATTACACACTTCCTGTGTAAGAAATCCATTTAATGATGGTGTTTGACAGCTATAGAGTGACAATACTGCTTCATTTGCATTTTTAAGCTGACTGTAACACCGGTTGCAGGCTGCCAGCACCATCAAAAAATAGAAGTTCAATGGTCTTGCAAGGCACCTGGGATCAGGGAGGCAATGCTCACATCAGAGCTCCACTTTGACTCTGAACAGAAGTGACTTTACATTATGGATGTTGTTGTTATTATTAATATTTTGTGAGGCTTCGTATAGTAAAACTCATATAAATCCACAATTTCAAACAACAAATACAACACATGAAAAACCACCTCCCCCAACTTCTCCGGGGACTCATCAGCCACAGGAGAGGACCAGGCACCAGAAGCACCCAAGTCAGACTAAATTCTGCCACAGCAGTTGTGTCTGGGACTCTCAGGAGAAGTAAACAAATGGTTTTGTCATGGAAAAGGAAGGAAAAGAGGGCAGTGGTCCTGCAGAGACAAGTACAGGATTGGGTATTAGTGGGGTTCAACTACTGGCCCCGACAAGACATTTAACCTTCCTGACACTCAGCTTGCTTAGCCTGGGAGGGTGCTGGGAAGTTTATTGCAACAATGCTTTCAGTCCAGGAGATAGCAAGCACCAGAAACAGGAAAAGACTTTATAATTAATTATTAGTAGTCATCACCAGACATCCTCGTCAGCCTGCCTCCAGTCTTCACAGGAGAACAAGGCTCCAGACCTCCTGGGTGCCACAGGCTGTGCTTACTGGGTGAGTGCAAGACTCTGCTCTCCAGTGGCCTCCAGGTGCTTTGCATAGTTGTAGTAGGTGGTGCGTAGGTGAACCCGATCGTGAGCTTCTGCTGTTTCGATGGCTTTCTGCCACTGGTTGGAGGCTTGGTAGAACTTGTTGAGGAGATCGTAGCGTTTGCAAGCCTTGTACAGCCGCTCCGCATCCTCCTGGAAAAGGGCATGGAAACACCTTGTTAGCTCCAACCGGTGTTTTGTAGGTGTCCTTCACAACAGACACTGCACCGTGGAGTAGCTGAGTAGTGCAGGTCATTGTAATGCAATTAAAGTAACAATAATTCAGGCAGGGGGTTTAGCCAACTAAATATATGTAGCCTGGAATAGCACATTACTGGGAAACAGGATGTTTACGTGAAAATAAGGAAAGCACTCAGATCCTGGCATTTACTGTACAGTATCAACTGGGGGTGATGTGAGCAAGCCATCAACAATTAAAGACTGACAGCAGGAGTGTAAACCACTCCAGAAAGGGGAGAGATGAGCTCCAGGAGAAGGTTCTAGGCATGAGGGGTTTTGGCAAGAAGGCATTGCATGCCAGGGGACCCCCTGCAACCTCCAAGCAGGTCTCAGAGGTAGCAATGCTGCTCATGGGTAACTAAGATCCATTCCTGGGAATAAATGCTATTCATTTGAGATGGAATTAAAACAGGAGGATTTTGCTGATGCTGACGCAAGGGCAAGCAAATTTGGAACTATTATTTTTATGCTTTGAGAGGTACTCTTGTGGAAGGAGCATTTTCCTGCTCCACCCAACTGCTGTCCAGCTGAACACTATATTTAGTAAATTGAGATTATCTGTCCAAGACAGAAAAATAGTTTCTGTCTCTAATTGTTTCAGATTCAAAAAAGCATAGAAAGTTGAGATGGAAGATGATTCTGTATGAGATGAAAAAAAAGCAACAGAACTGCATTCATTTTGCTACAGTTCCCCTCCACCTCTCCAAACAGATCCCAGTCTCCAAAAGGAGGAATTTTGATACTTTTCAGCTTCAGAACTTTCTCTGCCAGGAAGCTTTTCCAAACATTTAGTTTGCATTTTTCCTTTTCTTCTTCACTTCTTTAAGTTAGAATAGTTACTCTATCATCTCTCTAGCATTTATACTCTTGAATAGTTGTAGATTACTAAACACCTCTTGAAGCCAAATTCCATCTTTAAGATTTCCTCGTCTGTGAAATCTTTCCAAGAGCTTAACAATTTGCACTGATTTTCTCTGAACTTCTTCCAGTTCATCAACGTTTTTTTTCTTGTAATGAGATACTTAAGGGTGGAAGTCAACATTCCAGCTGTAGCTGCAACAAATACATGGGCAGATGTTGTCAAATCAAAGCCCCGAGATGTGGTGTTTCCTCAAATGCAGCCCCAGACAGATTTTTGCTGTCATAGCACCCGGTCATTTCTTATCTAATCTGTGATTTCCTATGAACTGTGGGATATTTCATCAATTCTCCATTCCCAGTTTTCCCCTCTTTCAGATCAGATGCCTCAATCTTTTATAGTTCCAAAATTCAAATTCTCTGCTTTTCTTACAGATCATTGATGAAGACATTAAATAAAGGCTCTTATCATTCATCCCACTCAGCAGCGCTCGGTCAGTGTTCAGTCCACATGAGGAATGCTGGTCTCAAACCCACTGTACATCTGAGTTCTACTGGTGATCATGAGGAGTGGGTTCAGACTACAATAAAGACACATGGGCAAGACAAGGTCCATTTTGGTCTGTATTTGCTGCCAGGTCAGGCTCCAGACCCAGGCTCAAGGGTGAGTTGCCCCACGCACCAGACTATGGGGGACACAGCCTGGCCACGTCCTCCGGCTGTGCTGGGTCCAGGCGAGTTACTGCTCCCAGGGTGGGAGAAGCCAACACAGAAATCTGGGCAACTGCAGCAGAGCAGGCATCCCTAGGACAGCACCCAGAACAACTGTGACTCGCCAGAGCTCTCGGATCCTGCAGGAAATATCAATTTTGCCTGAACTGCTTCAGTGACTTAAGCCAGCCCTCGATCTCTGGCAGAACACAGCTTTAGCCTTTCACTCTACAAACAAACACGTCAAAATGGAACTCGTGTTTCCCATATTGGACCTTAAAATATGTTTGCTGAAACATTTTAGCTAGAATACTTTACTTTTTTTTAGATATTTTTTTTTAATCCGGTCAAATCTAGAATGATTAAGCTTGGAAGAATTATGCCCCAAGAAAAGTGCTGTTCTGTTTAATGTTTCCCACGTAACCCATCCTTTGAAGATGTTTCCTTTATTCAGTGGTTTCCTTCATTCAGCAATTTTTCATATGGGAGTAAAACTCCCATCTAAACCCTGCACAGCAGTTAAGAAAACAGACAGATTAATTTGCTATGGCTCCTCGTACTCTTATTTCCAAGCATCTGATTCTGCCGTGCTCATGGTCATCTGCTCTCTGAGGAGCACGAGAAGGGCTCAGGGAGCTGCTGAGCCCCTGGGGTTCAGGGCAAGCCCCTGAGCAGTGTCAGGCAGGACTCGTGCAGCTCGGGGCTGTGCAATGCTGCAGGAGATGCCCCTTTCCCTGGGACAGAAACTCAGCCTCAGGAAGATAATTGTCAGAACTGTTCTTCATCATCCCTGGAAACCTGGCAATAGGTTCTACTCCCTCCCAGGGTTTCTGCACCTCAGAATTTAAACCCCATCAGTTTCTCACTCTGTGCCTAGTTAGGGGGTGCGTAACCCAGGGGTGTGTGGTTGGTGAGGGGGTTTACCAGCATGCCCAGCTGCACGGCCAGCACAGCCACCCTGGCCTCCTGCTCCGGTTCTTGCTCAGCCTCCCGCAGTGCCTTGGCTCCTCTTGCATGACCCATGTTCCCAAGGCAAATTCTGGCCACGTCCAGCCTCTGAGTCCTCACGCACATGCGGGCCATGTTCTCCCAGACAGCCTCACTGCGAGACATGGGAAGGAAAGGGAGAGCTGTTATGGTGCCACCTCTGAGGCCTAGGTCCTACCAGGTAAGAGGAAAGGCAAAGGGAGAGTGTGGAAGGGAAAACCATTGGTACATTGGACACTTGCTGGACATAACAAAGAGATTCCAGTTGCTGTGTGAAGACTGAAAAGGAACTGAGCTGGGCCTCAGACAGAAAGGCTGGTTCTGAAGCTGCTCGGAGCCTTAAGGGAGCATTGCAGGTTTTGGTTTATATCAATGGCTAAGCAAAAGCAGTGATGTTTGCCTGAATATGAACATTCACCATGCACCCATCACTGGGGGTCTCGCTGTAGCTGCGACATTCAGATTCACAATACCCCCACGCTGATGTTCAGGATTCCAAAGAAAAACTATGAGAAAAGTCTTATGAACTTAGGGCTTCCACTGGAAACATCCTGCTCGTGTCCTGCAGAATCCCACCATGGAACAGCTATTGGGGGCCTGACAGTTGCACTCAACAACCAGGAACCACATGTAGGAAACAACTGACCAATCTATCGTGTTCTAATTCAAAACTTGCATTAAACTAGCACAAAGAAAAGCTTTGTGATGCTCAGAATGACAACTCCTCAGGGCTAAGAGTTGATACTCAGCACTGCAAAATCCTCTGCCCAGGCAGAGGCAGGGACTGCCCGAGCACCGCGCTCCCCGCAGGAACATCAGGTCCCAACAGAAGGACCACGACACAGCTGACCATCACCTGGGGTGACAAACAAAGATTTTCATAGATCCCATTTACATTTGAGACTCTTTAGAATAAAGTGCAATATGTTTGATTAACAGAAACCACAAGCATTCAATATATGGATTTTTTCCATGTGTGAACCTCAGTGGAGCTGTGGATGGTTCTGACACCACCACAGAGCAAAGCATCTAAATGACAAAATCAAGAAAAGAAAAGAAGAAAAAAAAAAAGAGTTGAGTGAACCTTCAGGTCCTGCATCTGCAAGCAAACCCCCCTCCAGCTTTCCTATGATTAAAATGTTTTTCTCTTCCCAGTTGCTGTGGGAAAGCCCTGCACAAACAGGGGAAAGTGACTAACCGGGAAGCAGCAGGGCAGATGAGACGCGACGTGCTGTCAAACACATACAATAGAGAAAGGCAGAGAAAAAAATGCTTTTCCAAATTTACTTTACAATTTAAGCATCTTTAGTCACATCTACAACTGTTAGAAATTTTTCAGTTAGGAAACACAATATAAACTTCATTAAGGCTAAGCACTATGGAGAAAATAAAATAGAATCAGAAGCGATAAATCAGTGGCAAATTGCAGATCGTTCAGAAGTTTTGCTTGTTTAGAAAAACAAAAATGCTTGTTTTAATATTTTACTGAATTTCTTCCAGCTGCACGTCCATGCTGAATGTAGCTCAAACACAGTTGCTCTCGTGTCACACAGCCAGACTTAGAAGATGCTGCTCATCCTCTGTTGGCTGCGTTACGCTGTCCTGAACAGCAGCGGCTCCTGCCAACTTCAGAACTCCATGGGAGCTCCTGCCCCAGCAACTCCTCTTCAGGAGCTCTTGCCCCACACACAGCGTGCCCATGGGCCGCCTCGGCACCTGTGCCAGCCCTGGGACCACCCAGATGTGCCTGTGCCCTGAGGAGCTGGAGCTCTGCCATCCCTCCTCCTCCTTCTCCACTACAAACCATGTGCAACCCGAGAGGCTCCAGCAGCTGGGTGCCACCTGGGTGCAACAAATACAGAGGAAGAAACATCTCCAGTTGATGTGCTCTGCCTTCAGTTTTATGGGGTTTGGAGCACCCTGGTGTGGTGGGAGGTGTCCCTGCCCATGGCAGAGGGTGGCACTGGATGAGCTTTAAGGTCCCTTCCAACCCAAACCAGTCTGGGATTCTGGGATTCTGTGATTTTGGCAAGCACTGCATTCCCGACAGTCCCAGCTGGGCAGATGGTGAGCACACACCAGCAGTCAGCACTGGGTCAAACTGGACCAAAGACACTGAGTGTGGAAGTGTTGATGGCAGAGCAGCGCAGGGACTCACCCAGTGCAGAGCCCAAAGCCAGAGCCAGGCTCTGGCTCACCTCTGGCTCACACTTCACCTTGGAAATGTGAAATGTGAAAACATTGTCTCCCTCTGACCGATCCCCCTCTCGCCTCTGCCCTCCAGAAGCACTCCCAGGAGTGTTTCACCTACAAACCTGGGCCTGCTCTGCCCACAGGAGCTCCCAATTGCCCATGGGAGCCAAGGATGGCTTTGTTAGCAGCTGCACAGAGGAGAACCCACAGCCAAACCTTCTCCCCTGGCCCACGTGGAGCTGCAGCACAGGTTGGTTGTTTCTAGCAGACACGTCCCTCATAAGAGGACTCCATGTACTGCTGTGAGTATTTCTGACACAGCAACGCACTGTTTGCTTGCAATGCCCATCTTCATATGCTTATATTATATACTTATTAATATATGCATTTGCATTTATTATTTTAATATATTGTTTATTATATCTTATTAAAAACTAGAAAGGTACCAGAGTGACCCCACCCTGTGAAATGCAAAAGATCCAAAGTACTTCACAAAAATAAACTACCACCCAATACACAGATGGTCCCTGCCAGAGGCACAAGCCACGGAACTGCTGGCCACCACAGAGCACCATGACCAAACCACCATGACAGACCGTGTCCCACCCATGGACCATGTCCCACCAAAACCACAGGGGGATAACGCAGCACATGGGTGCTTCCAAACCTGGGCCAGGGCCAGGACACTGGGACTGATCCACCCACAGCTCCTGCAGAAAGACCAGGGGACCTTCAGTGAGAGCCTCAGTTTTCCCTTCACCCTGAAAAGCCCTCTCCAGCCACTCCACACCATGGCTGATTAGGGAGAACAGACTTTTTATCACCCCAAATTCTCTCCTGGAGATTTCCTTTGCCAAGCATTCTGCTCGAGGCACCTGGCAGGCTTGCTAGCAGGAGCGGGCAGCCCTGCAGGCAAGGGATGGGCTCAGAGATGAGAACAATCCAGGAAGCATCAGCAACATCTTCCATGTTTCTTGGTGTCTCATGAAGACCAACCTCAGCCTTGGATGGCACAACCTCCCTAGCAAGCAGACACCTTCAGACCACAGCCAGAGCCCTGCTGCTGCCTGGCAATGTGGGCAAATGAACACAGGTCTGGCTAAGGAAGAGGGAACAGGAGGTGCAGAACAGCCTCAAATTCCAGGCAAAACCACAGTTCCTTTCTCAACAGTTGCTGTGCAGAGAGAAAGACCAATCTGTCCTTCCATTCCTAACAGGCAGTGACTCTCCTCTCCAGGCCTGGCCCCGCCGTCACATATAAAATGCCAAGGAACAATTTACCCTGCCCCCAGCTCATGCTCTGGGAATTTCCTGTTCTTCCCCTCCTCCTCCTCCTTCTCTCCCCTCTGCAAAGCAGCTCCCATCTGTACTTCATCAGCCGAAGCTGGGAACTTAATGAGGAGCAGGCACAGCAGGAGTGGGAGCAGAGCCATGGGAACGGGCGCCCTGAGCATCCCGGGGAGTGACAGCTCCCCACCAAGCACAGGGACACCGTCTGCTGCTGCCCCCAGCCTCCCAGGCTCCATTAATTCACACCTCTTAAGACTGGACACAAGTTTTACCACATATTTGATGATAAAGTTTTTCTTCCTTTATATCTGATCTTTCGCCTCTGTTTTTCCATGAAACTGTTCACAGCCTCCAACAGCCTGATTTTACCAACCTGCTGTAATCCTGTCCCTGTGTATCTTTCATTGCCCATTTTGCATGAAAGTTTAAAGAAAAAACCCAGTAAATGGAGTAGCAGTCAGAAGTGCTGGAGATTTATGTCTCAAGCATCTCACTACAAAACAGCTCTCCCTCTGTTTAATGGGATATGTTTGGGAAATGAACATATATTCTGTCACTTGCCTCTAAATATCACAGAATCACAGAACCAGTAAGGCTGGAGGGAGCACAGTGGTCATCTGGTCCAACCTCCCTGCCCAAGGAGGGTCATCCTAGAATATCTTGAGCAGGAGAAAAAAGTCTCCAGTTTGGGTCCCACTTCACTGAACTGGACCCTATGCATTCTGCTTTAAAAGACTACTGTATAATGCAAAGGGAAATACTAATATAAGCTATAATAGCTATAATACTACTATCACATATAATATCATAACACTCACTATGCATAATATATAATAAGATATTATTACATAGCTATGACATCATATTAGATATAATCTATAATAATATATTATTACATCCCTGATGCATAGTTCTACCTGGAGCAGGTGGGTGTCCCCTTGTGCCACAGGCACAGCCTGGGCTGTCAAAAATGGGAATAAATCCAGCAAGTGGGAGAGCTTCTGCTGACCCAGCAGTGGGGGCAAGGAAGCTTCACTTCCCTGTCACAAAATAAACTGTACAAGGACTTCAAAGCAGGTTCTCAGCAGCTCAGCCCGCTGGGACCACAGTGGATGAACTGTTCTGGTGTGAAGGATTTGCTACAAGAGTTACCCTGATGGAACCAGGGTCAGCAGGGTGAAAAGCTGATCGTGTAGAAGTACTGTGCAAAATTCCAAATGCATCTATAACAATGGACACTGACCTGATCTTCAAACTACTGCAAAATAAACAGTTAAAATGTTGAAGCTGGTGGCTTACTGCCTGTTCTCTTGTAACCCAGGAAGAACTCAGGACCTGAAAAACTGAAGTTTTATTTATATAGCCAAATTACATTAGATGCTTTTGAAATGCATTTATCAGATTCTGGTCATGGCTGCTCAGTGGGACTATAAAATAACAAGGAACTGAATAATATATGAAAAGGTTCAACAATTCAATGAGATTCCTGACAGCATTAATCATATCAAATGAGTGTTTCTCTGAGAACCATGTCAGG
Organism: Aegotheles bennettii; assembly: GCA_013398125.1. NCBI lineage: Eukaryota > Metazoa > Chordata > Aves > Caprimulgiformes > Aegothelidae > Aegotheles > Aegotheles bennettii. The sequence continues at coordinate 102,649 of VZRW01003514.1, forward strand.
CATGGTTCATGTATGATCAACACATTGAAAGCTGTCTAGATTATTCCTAAAAACTCTTTCCTGGCAGAAACAATATCTGATAAAGCAACAAAAGCTTTACAGAATAGCACCTATAGCATCGTATTAAACACATAGCTTTGTCTATTCCAGACTTCTCCTGGTAAAATCAGCTCCAAGCTACTGCTCAGTGAGAATTGTATCAAACAAAACTCTTGTGTGCTGAGGAACACAGCTGAACATACTGCTGCACATCCCTCAGTACAGATGTGTTCCTTAAGGTGATTGGGTTTGTTGTGTTTTGGGTTTTTTTTAAAGGATCAGAAGGATTCCTGGACTGTTTTGTACTGGAAGCACAAGATCTCTGAGGGAAGCTAGAGAATGTCATTGACTGTGAACATGCCAACAAGAACCATTTGATTAAAACTGGAACAAAACTGAGTAACAGCCATTTTGGTGTGAGCAGGCTAGGAAAAGTTACCAGATCTTTGCAAAACTCATTTAACTTTGACTGGTGTGATCTACTCATTCAGGGAATTCCCCAATTTTGCATCTTTAGATATTGTTAGCCATTGACAAAAGGCCATTTGTCTATTAAAAATAATAGAAAAACAATTATGCCCTGAATAAACTACTGTAAACAGAATTTATTAGGTAGTCAATGGACAAATTCAGTATGGAAGTAACTAGTTATCTGATATAATCCAAATTATCAAGATTCTGAAAGGAAAATTACATTTATGTAACTGATTCTCACCCAGGAGACACAATCAGTCAGCAAACAGCCACCTCCAGACAAGAACACTCACCAGAAATCTTGCCATGGGAGAAAAAAGTAATCTTGTGCTTGCTGAATTAGTGCAGCCAACAGCAATTATTGCTGCCTTGCACTGCTCTCAGACACTCTCCACGCTAGTGTGTTATCTGGGTGGGCTGAAGACCACAGCGCTGCTCTGTAAACCATGATTGGGGTTCCCAGAAGAATTTCCATCACCACAAAAACTGAATATCCCTAATCATTTTATCAGGTTATGCAGGGGGAAAATTAGAAAGGCAAAGGCACAGCTGGAACTCAATCTGGCCACTGCCACAAAAGATAATAAAAAATGTTTTTACAAATATATTAGCAATAAAAAGGGCCAAGGAGAACCTCCATCCTTTACTGGATACTGGGGGAAACGTCATGACCAAGGATGAGGGAAAGGCTGAGGTACCTAACATCACCTTTGCCTCAGTCTGTAATACTCAAGCCAGCCATCCTCAGGGTACTCAGTCCCCTGAGCTGCATGACAGAGATGGGGAGCTGATTGAAGTCCCCATAATCCAGGAGGAAATGGTCAGAGACCTGCTGATCCACTCAGACACACACAGGTCTATGGGGCCAGATGGGTTCCACCCAAGAGAGCTGAAGAAGCTGGCGGAGCAGCTCACCAAGCCACTCTCCATCATTTACCAGCAGTCCTGGTCCAGTGGGCAGGTCCCAGAGGATTGGAGGTTGGCCAACGTGACGCCTCTCTACAAAAATGGCAGGAAGAAGAACCCTGGAAACTACAGGCCTGTCAGCCTGAGCTCGGTGCCAGGGAAGGTCATGGAGCAGATCATCCTGAGTGCGATCACACAGCACACGCGGGAAAACCGGGGGATCCGGCCCAGTCAGCACAGGTTCATGAAGGCAGGTCCTGCTTGACCAACCTGATCTCCTTCTATGACAAGGTGACCCACCTGGTTGATGAGGGAAAGGCTGTAGATATTGTCTGTTTGGACTTTAGTAAAGCCTTTGACACCGTTTCCCACAGCATTCTCCTGAAGAAACTGGCTGCTCATGGCCTGGATGGGTGTACACTTTGCTGGGTAAAAAATTGACTGGATGGCCAAGCCCAGAGAGTGGTGGTGAATGGTGTCACAACTAGTTGGTGACCAGTCACTAGTGGTATCCCTCAGGGCTCAGTATTAGGGCCAGTGTTGTTAAATATTTTTATTGACAATCTGGATGAGGGCATTGAGTGCACCCTCAGTAGATTTGTGGACAACATCAAGTTGGGTGGGAGTGTGGATCTGCTCAAGCGTAGGAAGGCTCTGCAGAGAGATCTGGACAGGCTGCAGAGATAGGCTGAGGCCAATTGTATGAGATGCAACAAGGCCAAGTGCCAGGTTCTGAACTTGGGCCACAACAACCCCAGGCACTGATCCAGGCTCAGGGAGGAGTGGCTGGAGCTGCTCAGCAGAAAGGGACCTGGGGGTGCTGGGTGACAGCAGCTGGGGGTGAGCCAGCAGTGTGCCCAGGTGGCCAAGAAGGCCAATGGCATCCTGGCCTGTATCAGAAATAGCACAGTCAGCAGGACCAGGCAAGTGATAATCCCCCTGTGCTTGCCACTGATGAGGCTGCACCTCGAATCCTGGTTCAGTTCTGGGCCCTTCATGCCAAGAAGGACATTAAGGGCTGGAGCGTGTCCAGAGGAGGACAACAGAGCTGGGGAAGGGCCTGGAGCACTTGTCATATGAGGAGCAGCTGAGGGAAGTGGGGGTGTTCAGGCTCAGGGGGGAGCTCATTGCTCTCTATAACTACCTGAAAGGAGGTGGGAGTGAGGAGCTGGCTGATCTCTTCTTCCCAGTGACAAATGATAGGACAAGAGGTAACAGCCTCAAGCTGTGCCAGAGGAGGATGTTAGGAAAAATTTCTCCACTAAAAGGGTTGTCAGGCTTTGGAACGGGCTTCCCAGGGAGGTGGTGGAGTCACCATCCCTGGAAGTGTTCAAAAAATGGGTTGATGAAACCCTTAGTGACGTGGTTTAGTGGTGGACTTAGCAGTCCTGGGGAAATGGTTGGACTTGATGATCTTGAAGGTCTTGTCCAACCTAGCTGATTCTGTGATTTGTGATGTGGCAGTCCCCCAAAACAGAGACAATAGGGACTTCAAATTGTACAGCCTTTTCAGAGATGACCACCTCACCATAGCCAGCTGGATGAAGCATCTGATCTAAAGCCAACTTTGTCACCCATCCCAGAGCCACCTCCTGTGTTTGATGTGGCAGTGAAGTGATCCACTTGACTCGGGCACATCCATTCCCAGCTGCAGCTCACTACACAGCCACCCACCCATCTGCGACCACAACAAGAGGCACTCTGGGAGAGAGAAAGAGATTCTTTTTTCCTCTGGGAAAGCTGCCTTAAATGCAAACTCACTGACTTGAAAGGATTTGCATATGGAACACGAAGAATTCCTCAAGCCCCATATATCTCAAACCACAAACAAATGCCATGATGTTTAGGTCACCTGGTCCCTTTGACACTCCAAGACAAGTATGACTTAGGATGAATATGATTTATTTTTAGTGTTGATGAAATTCAAAAAAGAGGTTGAATATTCTCACATCAAATAATTGGTGTGGAAAGAAAAAGGGATATGACTAAGTTTTACATTCTTAGACTGATTCATTCAGACTTTGTTGTATTTTTGTTACATGCAACATGCAAACATGGTCTAATGGTCAGGAATATCATGGTCTAATGGTTAGGAATATGATGGGATAAAGGTTGGACTTGATGACCCTGGAGGTCCCTTCCAACCGTAATGATTCTATGATTCTATGATTCTATTCTATGCAAACAAAGTTTATGCCCTTCTGAGAATACATGCTCAGACTTGAAGAAAACACAAAAATCAAAGACAGGAGGGGGCAGAAGCAGCTACGTGATTGAAGACTTACCTTGAAGGTAAGTCTCTCCTGGCATTATCTGTATATGAACATCATCTGCCTTGCTGCTGAACCACAGGCTTAAAATAATAACAAATAATCCATGGGTTATAAAATATGAAAATATAGTCATTGTTAGGAAATTTTCTTGAAGAATGGCAGACAACAGTGTGTTATTTATACTGAGACTTCTAAAACCAGAGATGTATAGAAACATGAGCCATCACAAGGAAAAAAGAAACCAAAGATGCTGTGCTGCTGTCAGAGCATGAAGATGCTCAAAGCACCTAAAAGCTAATCCATTTAAGGATGAGAAACAAACCAAGTGCACAAAGGAAGGGTGAATTCATAGCCAGATTTGTACATTCAATTCCAATAGCTGAAAACTAATTATAGAGGCATATGAACTTCATTGAAATATTTTCCACTCCTCTCAGCAACAAGTCTTAGAAAATAAAATGTTGATTTCCAACCAGTCTGTCTGCATGTACTGGGTCAGGACGGATTTGTCGAGTAAGAGCAAAGTAACTTTCTGTTTCTGGTAAAACAGAACTTCATTTTCCCAATTTGCTATTTAATACTACACATCAGCCTAAAGAATTCTGACAGGCTCAGATGAAGGAAGGGCAGAACCAGAGGGGCAGAAGAAGCTGCGGCTGGGTGGGTGGTGGCTGCCCTTGGCCCCAGGACCTGCTGTGGCAACTGTGGAAACACCAACCAGCCATTTGGAGAGCCTGTCTCTGCAAGACCCCTCGGGAAACACCCGTGTTCAGAGACAGTTTGAAATGTCCTCAACAACTCTTTCTTAATCTCTTTACTGGAGCTGCTTTCCTTGTGGCTTCTGCAGCACCAGTGCTGCGGTCCTGGATAGTTGGTTGTGTGATAGTGTATCATATATATATATAATATCCTTGATGTGGTGGTTGGTTCTGTCCCGGATTGTGAACAGAGGCATTACACTAAGCAGCTCCCAGTTTTCCATCCCCTGGGCAGTGCGGGGAGGTGGCCAGGCTCCTCAGAGGTTCACCAAGGCGCTGGGCTCAGGGCTGTGCCAGCCCTGCACAGTGGCACTGCAGCAATTCTCAGCTTCATTCACATCCTAACACTTGCAACTGCCTCTTCAGACACCCCCACATTCTTTTGTTCACCAGGATGAGAATCCTGAGGTTTTCCACCTCTCTGCACACTCGGCTCTGTGGCTGCAGCGGGAAGGGGACAGCAGTGGGGCCGCCTCCTCCGGCTCTGCTCACGCTGCTCAGCTAACCCCGATATTGTTTTGCATTCAGGAAAACGCGTGTCCAAATCCCTCTCCTCAACCCGTTCCTGATGCTCCGAGGGCTGAGGCTGCGGATTTTTTCCTCCCTTTGGAGAGGCCCTTGGTGCTGGTCCCGCGCTGCCTGGCGGCAGCAGCCAGGCCCTCGCCGCCCGCTGTGTGCTGGGAGGGCAGGAGCAGTGCGAGGGGAGGGGGGCTCTCCCAGGGAGGAGGTACAACTTTAGAAGGCTCCATAGTCTTTTCCTTTCAGGAAACACATCCTGTTAATGTTTGACTGCTGTGGCAGTGGCTCTGTTTGTTGCAGTCGACTACGCCCTGAGGCTCACCAAAAACAGCCACAAAAACAGCCGTTTCCTCTTCGTGGAGAGCTGGGGGGGCCCTTTCCTCACAGCAGTGGCTGTGCTCGGGTCCCTGCGCTCGCAGCTCGGATCTTCGGAGAGGGACGCGGCAGAGCAAACTCCTCGAGATACTCCAGACTCACAGAGCTCCTCTGGGATGACAGCATTCACCTCTGCTTTGGCTCGGCTTTGAGAGAATGACATTTGGCACCGTTTGTGGGATATTCTGAAGTTTACACCCAAAAAAAAGCCTTTTGGAGCAGCCCTGGTTGACTTGGAGGAGCCAGCCATTTGGCACAGTGCTGGTGAGCATCCCCCCCTCTGCCCCGGCAGCAGCTCAGGCTCCCCTGCCCTGAGACTGGATTCTTTCTGGATTCACCCCGACTCACACGGAATGGACCTCCTTATTGTTCAGTTCATCACAGGACTGGCATTACTTATCAAAGTGCAAGAAGGTGGATAAGCCAAAGCGGGGAAGGACCTAAAAAAGCTTCTTTCTGCTCTTATTTTATGGAATTCTCCTACCTACCTCACAAAAGCCTCATTTCCTTGATCAGAAACACCTCTGGAATTGACTTTGAGAATGAACGGTGATGTCCTCTAGCCCCTCGTAACATCGTAGCGAAGCTGCCTCTGTCTCAAGTCCAAGTTCAATGTGCTGCAGCTGATTGAGACCTTGTGTCTTCTGCAAATAGAGACTGGCAGCAAGCTGACAGTCAGATATGACTGTCCAGAAACTGGTAGCCACAGCTGTGTTGGTAGCCCTGGTCTCACTCATTCTTAACAACGCAGCTGCCTTTACTCCTAACTGGGTATACCAGACCCTGGAGGACGGGCGCAAGCGTAGCGTGGGGCTCTGGAAGATGTGCTGGCTGGCAGAAAAGAGCAGAGGAGGTGCAAGCACGAGTGCCAGGCATGGGCACGGGGAGGAGCGCGAGTGTGAAGCCCTGGGCTGGGGTTCGGAGTCAGCTGGGTTCCAGGAGTCACGCAGTACTGTCAAACGTAAGTGCAATCTCTTGTCTTCTCTGCTTACTCCAGGTCGTGAATTCATACGGTGTACCTGGTCCCCAGGAGATTTATAGCCTAGCAGAGTGTCCTGAAATCATTGCCATCTGTCTGATTCTGAGCATCTCTTAACATTCATCCCCAAATAAATTAATTTGGGAAAAAAGAATAATTATGTCCACCAGTGATTAACTGAACTTCTTCTCGTCCCACCCAAAGCAGTAACCTACACTGTGCTGTCTGGTTTAAGCAGCATATGGAACGATGTACTTTGTAAAAACAATCTCTGAAGTGTAAGTTTAAAGCTTTGAGACATCTGCTGCTTGCTTTTCCCTCTGGTGTTCCTGCCATGAGCATATCCCCTCCTGCTCCATACATTAAACCCCAACCACAGTTGCTCTGAATACCATAAAATTAAAAAACAAACCAAAACAACCAAAAAACCCACCAAATAAAGTATTCAGATGCCATGCTAAGTTATTTCTCCCTTCTGTTTACTTTTGTTGGAAGTGCCAGGAGTGGAAGAGACAGATTTAGTTTTGGTAAAAGCATTTAAAATTGAGATAGGCCTTAATGTATGCAACTGTTCTTCTTGGTGAAAACCCACAACATACTGCTTGGGGAACATGAAAACCATTAAGGCTGGTGGACTTCTCATCGTGCAAGTTCACAGCCTGACGGGATCTGAGAACGTACATAGCTTAAACTGAGATGGTTACAGTTTTGGGCAAGATGAAACCTGTAAGCCAATGTTGAGAATCATAAAGCTGAATAATAAAAAAGTGCACCTTAACACATTCAAAACATTAACGGTGAGACTCTGCTCTCATTAAGAAACGAGAGCAAAACTGTGCTTGGAATAGCTGCAGGCAGCTCAGACACCACAGCAGTGACCACAGCTAACGGTGGGGCCAGGAGCTTTGCTCCATGGAGTGCCCCAGCTTCCAGCAGCTTCCAGCCCAGCATCCCAGCGTGGCACCAGGCAGGGGCTGGGAGGAGCAGAGCCTTGGGGGCAATTCAGTCAAATCAGTGCTCCAACTGCATCCTCCAAGGGATTGAATTTAACAGAACAATTCCATAAAGTTCATGTCTTGACAGACACGAGGATTTCCCAGACATTTTAGCGGTGCTTTAAACAGCTCTGGTGCCCCTGAAGGAGGGCAGTGTCAGTAACATAAGTGATTTCAGATAGGTTTTCTTTCATGGTTTGAACTGTGGAGAAAAGAATAAAATGTTCTGCTCCTCCTCTAGGGCTTTTCTATCCCTCTGTAGATGAAAACAAAGAAATATGAGAGGAATTTCTTTTCAAACAGTGCTCTAATATGGATCCATTCCATGCCATGTTTTCCAACAAAATTATGCAGTAACATATTTTGTACATTTGCTAATATTAAACCTGCATAAATCACAAATGGAAAAATTCTAAACTGCTATAAAGGCCTAAAGCTGTCAATTCTTTTTTAATTGAAAGAACTTTTGTAAGAAGAAATCATTAAAAAAAGGATTAGACTGTTCAAAAACTTCCTTGATGTGCATCTGCAACTTCATCACTGGAGTCACTGCCTCAATTAATATTTATAGAATCACAGAATCCCAGACTGGTTTGAGTTAGAAGGGACCTTAAAGCTCATCCAGTGCCACCCCCTGCCATGGGCAGGGACACCTCCCACCACACCAGGTTGCTCCAAGCCCCATCCAACCTGGCCTCCAACACTGCCAGGGAGGTGGCATCCATGACCTCCCTGGGTAACCTGTTCCAGTCTCTCACCACCTGCACAGTAAAGAATTTCTTCCTAATATTCACTCTAAATCTACCTTCCCTTAGTTTGAACCCATTTCCTCTTGTTCTATCAGTCCATGCCCTGGTAAAAAGTCCCTCTCCAGCTTTCCTGTAGGCCCTTCGGGCACTGGAAGGCTGCAATGAGATCTCCCTGGAGCCTTCTCTTCTCCAGACTGAGATATTTATAAGCCATGAGATATTTATAAGCCATGTTCTATCTAGAAAAACAAGCATACCATTCATGAATTTTCAAAGTACGCGTTTGATATTCAACAGATAGAATGGGCTCCTGCCTATTGAACTTGGCTCCTGCAGCATTTTAAAGACACAAGCTTGTACTTGCTGTGTGCAGGTCAGAAGATGGGTGGTGCTAGAAAGCCTGGCACAGATGTACCATTCATGGCAGAACGGTATGGGCAGCACGATCAAGAATTCTCTAACAAACACTCCTAAAAATTCTAATTTAAAGGAGGACTTTGAAGCCCAGTGACTGAATTTGCATAGGAATAAAGGACCCATTCACTATTTAATCTGGGAGCAAATAGTAAGCCAAAGGCCAGTTTTCAATCTTTATAAAGCATTTAAAAGGGAATCTCACCTCTGCAGCTGTGCCATGACAAACTAAGGAAGAAACAAATCTGTTGTACATATTTTTAAGACAAATATGCTTCCACAGATTGTACACATAGTCAATAGCCTAATTCAGCATCCATGATTCTGTCATTTTAAAGAATTTCTCAATCACCCATGATTTTGGTTACTTATACAGCAATCCTCATCTGTCAGCTGGAGATAAATCACAAACATGTCTGTGTGTGCATATACATACATCCATATAAAAAATAACTTTCTGAACAAAGAAATTCCTTCACCAATGATAAGAGTTAATGTGGAGTATTTTGGATGCCATTTGTAGAACAATAAATATGTTCTTCCAATAGCAATGTGAAAAAGGCCACAATCTCATATAAAAAAACATTTATATATGTATACACATACATACATATTGGGGGGGGCAAGTTATTTATCTCACAGTTTAACAGAAAAACCGTGAAACCTTTTTGAGAATTTGTTTTTTCATGCATTGATGCCTTCTGTACAGGTAATATGTAAATAACAGCCAACTAAACACACTCCTATAAGCAGGCTCGCTCACTAGCAGGGAGAAGCACATTCTTACACCTATTTTTCACAGACTTTCACTGCCTGCTCTTTCTCCTATTGGAATTATTGGCAAAACTCCTTTCCAGAGCTCTCAGTAAAGCTGGGCTGCTGGTTTTTTCCCCTCATCACGTACACAGCACAAGCAAAATGGTTTGCAAGAAAAATTATGGAAGCAGCTCATTGTGTGAGGACTTGCATGTGCTTAAACTAAAAATAAACTACAGCAAAACTAAGACAAATAATAACTGAAGTTTTGCATATTTTGGGTGAAAGTCATAGTAAATGATCTGTCAAAAGATCACCCAGGGAATGAACAGAGAGAGTCAGTGTGATGGAGATGTCTGCCAAAAGCCTCTCTGGAGACACAGAGCCAAATTCCGTATCAAATACCTCTCTGATCCAATTCCCCATGAACAGGACATCTGTGTGAGTTATTCCACAACACAAACACTGGAGCAAGAGGAAAACTAAGTTATTTTGCATTCAAATCCTATGATGCAAACACTGCATTAAGGACAGTGGAGTGTCAGTGAAGGACTGCTGATAGAAACACCAAGAGACATGAAAGCCAAGGGAAGATCAGGGGGGCTGCAGCCAAGAGGCACTGTGAGAAAGAGAGATCAGAAACAGGGGAAAAAATAAATCAATGCAAACTATTTCAACAAGGCACAACACAAGAAGGGTGGGTGGCTTTGGTCCTAGGGGAAAGCACCTCAGCTCTGTTCTTCAAGCTCCAGCCTCACTGCTCCTGGAACAGGGAGATCTCAGGCCCTGCCATTTGTCTTTATCCACTTTTTTCTCTCTCTCCTTCTCACTGTGCAGTCCTGCACCCTTCTTTCCAAAAAGCTGCTGTGAGACAGTTTGAATGATTAACAGCAAGAAAATACCCAGGTCGGGAGGTGGGACGGGGTTTTTGTGTGGTTGTTTTGCTGTTGGGTTAAGCAGTGGGTGGTGTCAGGAGTCCAACAACCTTTCCAGCACAGGCTGAGTGGTGCCAGTGTGACGATGGGTGAGATAGCTCCCTTTCAGTGGCAGCAAACTATTAGCTCTGAAATCTTTGCTTATGCTGAGAATCAGAACAGAGTTATGAGGACACCAATCACATTTTTTCTAACATGGACAAATCACTAGCTGATACAAACTTTCAGGCTTCACCAAGAACTCAGATGGCACGTCCCCTCTTCAGAACACCTGGAAACCTCGCCAGGTCGCCCAACTCCCCTGTCATCTGAGTGAGGGCAAAGACATTAGCCAAAGCTTGTGGAGATGCAGTTCCAGAGCTGTTGCAAAATTTTGGAAGATCATGCTCTTGCCTGCATCTCTTAGCCCTTCAAAAAAAGACCACATGTAGAAGCATACACTTAATGAGATCTTGAGTCATTGATATTGAGTTTTGCACCCACTTAGTGCACGAGCAGGCACAGCGATGCAGCAGCACGCAAGGACACACCAGCTACCTCTAGTAGTGAGAACACGGAGCTACACCACCAGTGATGCCCTCCCAGAGCAAACCAGGTCTGCTCAAAGACACCATCACCCACACCCTGGCCCATCACCAGGTCAGCAATACCGTGCCACACTGTGTGAACACACCAGACTACTTAGAAGCAGCTTAGATATTTTTAACCACACTGTGAATACAAATGTGCCCTTAAGCCCTGCTGTGCTGCAAGGCTATCTCTGGGTGGACAGATGGAGCTGATTTATTCATCAGCCGAGGTCACAGTCTGTCCCTTTTTGTCTAAAGAACATTACAAACAATGTGGGAAATGCAGGAATAGGGAGGGGTTTAAAAAGATATTAAAACTTTGCTTGGTTCTCTGGGGCTCCAGAAGACATCAGGAAAATCCCAGGGTGGGAGTGTGTATCAGCTGCGGATGCCTGGAGCAAGCTAACTCCCATCAACTGTCCTTCCTACATGGAAGTACCAGGGAGAGGCACAGTGCAGAGTGACTACGTGATTGCCATACGGACCAAATACAAACCCTGCCCAGCCTAAACGTGTGACTTATGCAAACACACACACACTGAGAAACACAGTGGCTAAGGCAGGACACTGCCTGGTGGAGGAACACGGAGCTGATGGTCACTTGGGCACCCACAGCCACTGTACTTACACAAACTTCCAATGTCCACAAATTTCTCTGAAATTTGGCTGGATGGAAGCCAGGCTGAGTGAAGCAGTGGGCATGTTGCAGACACATGCTGTTTCCTCAATATATACAGATCAAGAAAGGAGGCCCACTGTGTTTGGAGAAGACAGGAGCTACCACCACACTAAAAAAAGACAAAAATACATGGGTGCCTGGCAAACTGCTCAGGCTGTTACACAGAGGTGAAGGCAGTGCAGACAGCTGGCAGCTCGGGGCTTCTGTTTTCCCCTCCTAACATCTGCAATATGATCAATATCTAAACAAGTGAAATTACTGACTTAACAGTAGAGGCCAATGAAGGTGAATTGTAAGACATTTGGCTCTTCAAATTAGAGTGGATCTTCATTTTATTGTGGATTTTACTATGTTGTGTACTTCCTTTGGGAAAGTTCAAAACTTTTGGGGAGTCAGAGTAGGAAAGTGAACCTAATATACATTTCAATACAGCACTTTCATGCGTGTTGCATAGAAATATCAGAGAAATCAATGCTTGATTACTCTCACTGTTGAGACTTTGAATTCAATTAAAGTATTAAGAGTGAAAATAGCTATGGGCCTTTTGAAAATTTCAGATTAAATGCATTTATTACAGCCACCAACACACACAATACCCTACTGATGCTTTCAAACAGGCAGACTGGAACATGTAGACAACCAACACCTCAACACAAACTATGTAACAGCCTCAGCTGTTAAAATTGATCACTGTATAGAAGTGTTCTCAATGTTGAGCTTGAAAGGTCCCCATCATTTAACTGTAAGCACTGTTTATGTTGAAAATAGTTGCTGTAGCTATGTCTTCACTCCCAAAGCAACTGAAGCTGTTAAAAAAACCCAACCAGCCACACTCTCCTTCTCTCCCCAAACAAGATCTGTATGCCTTTCAAACTAAATATTCAAATACAAACTTTCATACTCAGATGAGCTCAATCATAAAGTTCCAAAATATCTAAAGGGATAGAGGATATCACCAGCTTGTCACATCAGAACATTCTTTTAATTGTGCCAAAACAGATTGGTTTCTCTCCCCTCCAACCTCTTTTTTTTAAAAAAAATTATTATTTTGAAGTGAAAAAGCATAAATTGCATACTTCAGAAAGCTACCCAGGAGATGAAACCAAGCAAAATAAGTGACTATTCCTATTTTTAAGATATTCATCCAGCAACAGAATGTATTGAGGACTCCTTGTAGCTGAAAGCTATACGGCTGCTTATGGAGATTTAAAAAGAAAAGAGACAAAGAGACTTTCCTTGTCAGGATCAAGTCCTGTTCTTACAATAAGACATGCAAACAATATCTTCATGTGGAAAGGGTACAAACCAATGAAGAAAAAATAGATTCAGATCTGTTTCACTTTTAAGAAATTAGTGTATATTCAGACCATCAAAACAGAGCTGCATCAAAGAGGCAGTGCCTTAAATCTTCCTGCAGCCCCAGTGACATAGTTATGCAAAGGTGCACTTAGATACTGCCAGCATTTGTTTTAGTCCATTTCACACATACCCTTAAAGTGTTTCAATATATTTCTTAATTTACAGTCAAAAAAACAGCTCAAGAGCTTAACATAAATACCACACATTTAAATCAACAGAAGAAATGAAATGTCCAAAGACTTGATAAACAGAGCACAAACTTGGGAGGTGTAGCATGATGCTGACTGTCAATAATTATAGTGATTATATAGTCATTATTATTGCTTTACTATTTTAACAGTAAGTGCTGAATCTCCTATGTCTATGTTGTAAAATGAAGCACAGTTGTGCTTCACATTTTCACAGTGCTCTTGATATTCAAGGCACAGCTTCAGCTGATTTCCATGCACATCTCATCTTTGTTGACAATGCTGACATCCAAAACAAGAGGAACACACAATTAGTTGCCAAAAACTTGGCTAAAGTAGATATATTTTTTTTAGAATTATAAAAAAAGATTTTATTCTAAAATTATTTATTAATACAGAATTCAGCTCTCCAGGTCAGAACTCAAATTCATTAAGAGCAAGACCATAAGTAGTCATTAGCAAGAGAGAAGTCAAACAGAGAATCGGTCTGAATGGTCCCACTGCAGGTTTTTTGCAAAGCACTGCTCCATGTGTTCAATCAATCAGAGCTTCCATGAAAACACAGCATAAGGCTATTTAGGTAAAAAAAACCCCAACTATTCTGGCTTTTCCCAGTGTTTGGATGCTTGGCTTTGCATTTCTGAAGTCCCTATAATGTGTTTTTTCAAAATCACTCCAAAAGGCTGAAAAAGTAGAATGGGGCTACACAAAACCATGCACTAAGCCCAGCCTGAATCCTGGGCAGGCTTCAAACCCTTAGGTTAATGCCCGGGCATAACTGTTACTTATTTTCCAAATGGCTCACTAACTGGGCAGGAATGAGAAGTGGAGTTCACCAGAGCCACACAGCCAGGGCTCAGAGCTCAGGCAGAACAAACTCTGTCCTCTGCTCTCGAGTGTCTGGCTGAACACATGGCAAAGCCACTGCCCTGTGACAACAGAGCCGTGATGTGAACATGCCCAGCACTGCTGGGCTTTCACAGGATTTAGTTGCCAGCTGTGGTTCTGTTAAGGTAGTGTACACTGACTTCTCCGACTACTTACTAGAGTGGATATTAGCAGAACAGCAGGAGATGCACCCCTTATCTCAGAATAACACCTCAGCAAAATGTCAAGTTCCAGAGGAAAACCATGTACTCAATTAGAATCTCTTAATTAAATTAAAGAAAATCTAATTACTGACCTAGTTAGATTAAATTTTAACAGCAGAATATGATCTCAGCCTGCAGACACCCAGTCCAAGAAGATGAAGTCTAGCAAAGTTAGAAGCAACTGAAAATGGGTTCTTACAAAACTAGGTGAGGCAATTTCAGCATAAGGAACATCACCAGTTCTATGCATAATTATTTAGAATTCTCTATTTTGGAAACGCAACCATTTCTCCTCCTTTCCAGAATAAAGTTACATATGAACATTAGCATTCATGAAGACAATCAGGTACATCTCAGAATGAATACTCAGCAATTCACTGAATAAATAATAACTCAAGAACCACGAAAAGGAAAGGGCACAGATAAGAGTACTTTTTAAAAATTCCTTTCATCACAAACATAGCAACTGTTGAATTCCCCCTAAAAAGTCTGCCTTTATATACTGACAGTGAAAAAAGGTTAACAACTGAGTATGTTTAAAAAGCAAGTCAATGATAAAAGGTATTACACTCAGAACTCTAGTTGGTTGGAATCATTTTTAAAATCAATACCTAAAGGGTGGCCTTTGGTTAAAAGAAACTGAAGTTAAAGACAACTAAAGTAATTGTTTTAACACCAAAACAATCAATAGAAATAAGGAAGCAAAACTCCTCAGGAGATTTAAAGTATGGATAAAGTGGTAGATGGAATCAACTGAGCAGCAGCCTCAGGTGGGACTGTCCTTCAGCTAAGCATGATCAAGTCCTGCCCAGCTAATCACGAAGTTTAAAGAGCATTTTTTAAGATGTAACACACTCTGTGTCCCGTGGTGGGGATATGATAACAACATGCTCCCAGTCAGCCCCTGCAGCCCCGATGACAGGCAAGAAACTGTGACACCACGGTGAGATGGTCAGAGCCAGTCCTGCTCTGTGTGGGGAGTGAAGACACTGTCACCACACCTTTCCCAGGGCTGCCCACTCAGTGAGTTCCACAAGCTGGACTTAAGCTTGCACTAAAAGTTTTGTCCACCAAAAGTGGTGTTTCTCAGGGGAAGTTTTAGACAAATATTAAAATACCTTGGGCCATTTTGTTTCCTCCATACACACTCTGTGCTTCACCCAGCCAAAAGCTTGAGTTCCCATCTATGATCCTTTTCCCCTCTATGCACACAGAAAAGGGGAAGAAAGCCTCACATTTTAAGCAATTAGCATAATCTGATTTTTCAGTGAGATCATCCTTCCTCATTATCCCAAAACACTGCAAATTACTCTCCAATATGACTAACTTACTTCTGCTGAGCACAAGTAGTCCTGGGGCTATCACGGAGCATAACAAAACAAAATTGCTGCTTGCAAATAACAAAATCAAATCAACATCTCTAATCCAGATGGATACATCTGGTCTAGGAAGTGAGCAAGACAATAAGGGATTTGAATTGGTCTCATCCCTGGAGTTTGGGTTTTGACCCTTGACTGATCACTGTTTTCAACAAAGCAGAACTCATTTGCCAGTACCCCCAGCTGTAAAGAGAACCATCTGGATACCCTGCCCATGAAATAACTGCTTCTCAGGGGAAACTGGGATCAAGATGGGCTTCCAGAAGGAAGAAGCCACAGACATTAGCATTTTATATTGATGAATGACAGCTGCTTAGAGCAGAGTTTTGGAGCCATTCAGCATTTGCCCCTTCCCAATTCTTGACAGCCAAGTTGCATCCTAAGTGAGGTGAAGGAAAGGTGCGTACAAAGCAGAGATACCTTCTGGATTGGCCTCCCTCCTTCACCTGTCAGACATGCACAAAGGAATAAAAACCTGCTGCAGTGGCCAGTTCTGTTCTGCTGGAAGCATCCACCTCTAGCTATAGGAAATTCCTTTCAAAGTTAAAGTTCAGGAGACAGATGACATTAACAATAATGGGGTCAAAACAAAAAGAGTGGGGCATCCAAAATATAAAATACCAATGTCCTGACAGTCTTGGACAACAGATTCTAGAAGCTAATGGTTAACACAAATGCCACCAGTAACTGTGAAGACATTATAATCATTCTGAACCTCTTGTTTTACAAATTACGGCTAACATAAAACATTCAGCAAACGCTGATCAAGTCTGCAATGGCCACAGAAAGTTACAGTGAGATCATGGCTACTGGAAATGAAATACAAGTGTCTGAAATAGTTGAACAGATGATCCTAAATTCATACTAATTATAAAGTCCATAGAAAACACATCAGAATGGACTGAATCTGGCTACTGAGGAATTTCTGGTTTAAAAAAACTATATCACAGCCAATTTTAGAAGAGATGACACATATTTATTCCTGGATTGAGCAGTCATTCAAGCAGGAAAGGAGCTTTGTGGCCTGGCCTTCCTCAACACAATCGACATCTTCAGTGTCTCTGGGTACAGGCTTTGGAATGCTTTGAAAGGAATGCTTTGAAATTGCATCCTCTATTCCCTTTCTTGATCAGTGCTGTCCATTGGTTGTCCTCAATAAAAGGAGGCCAGAGCTGCTCTCCACAGCTACCACCTTTTGGGGTGGTAGGTTCCATGTTGCAGAAGCTCAGCTTAGGGTTGTGTATGTACAAAATAGAATTATCATGTGCTGAGGAGACAACATGCAAAGGTAGAAAGGCTATGAGTAAGAAAGCACAGTCATCTGCAGAGTGGCACTTTCAGGCTGAATACAATCAACAAGCTCCACAGCAAGAAGAATGGAGTTCCTGAGAGTTAGACATTATTAAGTTTGATTTTCTTTTTCCCTTCTGAGGAAAAGGAATCATTACAATTCTAGAACAAAACCCAAAAATGAGAGATCATACATTAAACCTGTTAGAATAGAACAACAATATCCTAATACAAAATATAGGAGGGTACTCAATTCTTATAATACTTCATTCCATACAAATAACTGCCTTCACATTTAATGAAATCATACCCACTGCTTCCTCCTGATTCTACCTATTGTCATCCTGTTGTGATTCCAACTTGGACCATGTGCAACCTTCTCTTTGGTTAAAAGCAGCAGCTATGCAAAATATAAGTTGCATTTCTACATCTCTCTGAAGTGCAGTGCATTAGGAGAATGAGCATCCCTAAGTCTGCAGTTCTTAACAACCAGCAGTGAAGATCATCAGTGTTACACCTCCAGTGCTGTTGCACTCTCCAGTTGCCAGAGGACAGCAATTACAGAACCACTGAGACTCAATTATTGCAAATGCTGTTGGAATTCAATTGAGTCACAGTCATAAGCTTAAGTTGCCAGATATAAAATCATCTACGGCAAAGCCAAAAGAATTCATAATGCACTTAAGTGTTAAAAAGAAGTCACAAATAATAGTGAAGGCAAAAAATTGGTGTTTGTTTCTATGTCAAGGGGTAGTGTGTATTTCTGGGATAAGCTTCAGACATTTAGAGAGTATACAATAACACAGGCTTTTTTTAAAAAGAAAAAAGCTCATGTATCCTACATACAGGGAACACAACAGAGCTCATTATGGCTGTAAACCAATATTTGACACTACAGGTAGCTCTGTTGACAAATTATAAAGTACTTTAATAATAATGGCTGCAAGCCCACTCGTTACTTAGTACACTTCTCCTTTGAAAGTCATTAATATCTCTTCAGCAAGCATTGGTCCTGAAGGTATTGTAGAAGTCCATGTAAGTGGGAAAACAGAAGAACACCCCAAATGCTCAAAGTTTTACTGATACTTACAAAGCCCAGGCATCTGAACATGATTCTGCTACCAGTCAACACACTTCACGACCTGTAAGCATTCAACGTGGCAAGAGATTGAAATGGTCCCAGTGCCAGAAAGGTAACTTGGAAAGTCAAACACAAAATCTTTGAGCAAACTATTTTTTTTGAGTGAAATAATTTTCCTCTCTGGACAGAGACAAATCACCAGGAAGAACAAAGAATACTTAGTATGTTACCTCCTTAATATTTTATTCAATGTGAAAAAGTTCAATGGACCATGGATCTTAACTCTTTCATCTACAATACCATATCTTATTCAGTTTAAATTGAATCATGACTTAGAACACTGAAAACTAAAAATTACCTATGAGGGGAAGACAAAGGGTAAGCAAAGGGTAAACTCATTTTTATGACTCACAAAAGTACACCAGACTCAATGAGTACCATGGTAAGTTTACTCTTGCTTGTTTGTATCGAGTTTTATTTCCTGCACTTCCTAGCAGTCTCCTTGGGAGGTGAGGAATCAGATTCTGGTGGCCAGTGCACCCACTAAACTTACAACCAGTTAAGTCGCTTCTGAAAATCCAGCAAATGTTCAGTCATTCTTTTTCTAAGATATGCTAGCTAAAACACTGAGCTGTTTCTATTTCAGAATAGCAACAACATATTAGCGAGAGATGTTAAACTGGCACAATGATATTTACAAATCCCACCTTTTGCTCGAGGGGAAGGAAAAGGATGAAAACAGGACATCCAGCAGGTTAACAGGAAAAGTAGGGGAAAAGCCTGACTAAAAGTACCCAACTTTGCAATGAAAGCATTCCATTCAGTACCCAGCTGACACATTTTACTCAGGTTTCCAGCCAAGACTCCAGACATTATGTCTGTAATAATTTCTGCATTTGTTCTCTATATTTAATATAGAATCATAGAGTATCTCAAGTTAGAAGGGACCCATAATGCATCATCAAGTCCAACTCCCTGCTCCTCACAGGACTACCTAAAAATAAACCACATGACTAAAAGCATCCTTCAATGTTCCTTGAGCTCTGACAGGCTTGGTGCCATGAGCATGCCCCTGGGGTTCCAGTGACCAACCACCCTCTCAGTGAAGAACCTTTCCCTAGCGTCCAATCTGAACTTCCCCTGATGCAGCTTCATTCCATTCCCTCGTCCTATTGCTGGTCACCAGAGAGAGGAGATCAGCACCTCCCCTTCCCCTGCCCCCCTTGAGAAAGGTGTAGACTGCAATGAGGTCACTCCTCAGCCTTCTCTTCTCCAAGCTGAATGAGCACTTCAGCTGCTCCTCCTAAGTCTTGTCCTTGAGACCTTTCACCATCTTAGTTGCCCTGCCCTAGGGACACTCTCATCATGTGATGTCCTTCTCGTATTGAGGAGCCCAGAACTGTACCCAGCACTCGAGGTGGGGCCACACCAGTGCAGGGCAGAGTGGGACAATCCCCTCCCTCAGCTGGCTGGAGATGCTGTGCTTGGTGCACCCCAGGACACGGTTGGCTCTTTTGGCTGCCAGGGCTCACTATTGACTCATATTCAACTTGTCATCAACCCAAACCCCCAGATCTCTTTCCATGGGGCTGCTCTCCAGCCTCTCCTCCCCCCGTGTGTACCTAGAACCAGGATTACCCCGTCCTAGGTGGAGAATCCAGCACTTGCTCCACGTGAAGTTTCACATGGTTGGTGACTGCCCAGCTCTCCAGCCTGCCCATATCTCACCCTCCAGGGAGTCCACAGCTCCTCCTAGTTTAGCATCCTCAGCAAACTTAATGCACACCCAACTCCTGCACCCAGATCATTTATACAAACATTGAAGAGCACTGGCCCTACAACCGAGCCCTGGGGAACCCCACAGGTGACCGGCCCCAGCCTGATGGAACCTCCTTTACTGTAACTCTCTGACCCAGCCCATCTGCCAGTTGCTCTCCTAGCACATGATGGACTTGTCTCGCTGGGGGCTGGGCAGTGTGTCCACAAGGATGCTGGGAGAGACAGCAGCAAAAGCTTTGCTAAAACCCAACCCCACCACATCTCCTGGCTTCCCTTGGTCACTCAATGGCTGACCTTATCATAAATCCAGATTAGACTGGCTAAGCAGGGCTGTCCCCTCGTGAACCCGTGCTGGCTATGACCAGTGACTGCATTGTCTCTCAAGTGTTTTTCATAACTCCCAGAACAGCCTTCTCCACCATCTGACCAGGCACTGAGGTGACACCGACAGGTCTGTCACTACCAGGCTCTTCCTTCTTACCCTTCCTGAAAATCAGGACAACATTTGCCAGCTTCCAGCTGGCTGGGACCTCTCCAGACGCCCAAGACCATTGAAAAACAGTGCAGAGAGGACCTGTGATGACACCGGCCAGCTGTTTCAGCACCCTGGGATGAAGCCCATCGTGCCCATAGATTTATGTCCATCCAGCTGGAGCAGAAGTCTTGAACAAGTTCAAGGTTGGCTGGGAGTTTATAATCCCCCCAGTCACAGTTTTCCAACAGTCTGAGGGGTCCCAGAGCCCATCATCAGCGTCAAAGACAGGCAAAGAAGGTCTCAAACATCTCCACTCTGTCTGTGTCCCTGTTTGTGAGGTGACAGACCTCCTCAGTGTTATCTCTGATCCCTCTTTTGTTGTTAACAGATTTTGAAAAGCCCTTTTGTTTCCTTTACAGCACTGGCCGGCTTAAACTCTGACTGAGCTTTGGCCACACAAATTGTCTCCCTAGAGTGGCCAACAGCGTCCCCATAGTCCTCCAGTGTTGCCTGTCCTTGCTTCCCATGTCCATACACTTTCCTTTTCTGCCCAAGTTCTGCAGCAAGATCCCTGCTTCAGCCCCACTTGCATGACTTCCAACACTTTGGAATTGCTGCTCCTGCACTCTTAAGAGATGGCTCTTAAAAAGTGACCGGCATTCAGGGACCACAGCACCTTCAAAAGCAGACTCCCAGGGGACCTCACTAACGAGCTCCTTCAGCAGCCCAAGGTTTGCTCTCCCCATATCAGGGTCAGAGTTTTGCTGGCAGTTTTTCTCCTACCACCAACAATTTGAATCTCAACTACTTTGTGGTCACTGTGACCAAGCCGGCCATCAACCACCCCTTTGGCCATGAGTCCCTCTCTGTTTACACACTACAAATCCAGGAGGGCACCTTTCCTGGTCGGCTCCCTCAGTACCTGCACCAAGAAGTTACCTTAAACGTACTTCAGGAATGTCCTGGCCCTGTTTGTGTCTGCTGTATGATCTGCCCAGATGGTGTCTGGGAAGGTGAAATCACCCATAAGGCCAAGGGCAGTTGATCTAGAGATACCCCTTAATTCCTTGTAAGATAATTCCTGGGTGTCATCATTCTAGCTGGGTGGTCCATAGTAGATTCCCACAACATCCACTATGTATGAACTAATAGGCATTTTTTTAAAATAACTTTTTACTCATACATGTAAATTGCCACATGCCAGAACACCTCGTTCACAACTGCCAAGCATTGGTATCTTCCTTGTAACCATTTCCCTCACTACACAGACAGAAATACAAGGGTTTTTCCAGTGCATCCAGAAGATTAATAAATGTTTAAAAGAAGGAGAAGTTAAGAATCCTTTACACAAAGCTCCCTTAAACCAAGAAGATGTTAGCATTAACATCTACCCAATGTTTTCTAGGACAATAGAGATGGGCTAGGTGAAAAAAGAAATGCAGGGTGTTATATATCTTTGGTATGATTATTATTATTTTAAGGGTCTTGGAAACTTATTTATGAACTAAGGCTCCATTTCAGTCAGTGCAAGGAATGCACTGGGAATGCAGTTAGAGCAAGGGGCTGCTGAGACCAGGAGCAGTGTCTGAGAATCATTTTCTAGGGACTGACAAATTTTACATACCTGCTCAGCCACGATTTTCTTGTTCCCAATTTTATATCCTTTTAACTTTACGGTTCTTTTTCTGTTTCCCTAGTGCAGTTTGACATGATGCGTGCTTGTAACCTCATCGCCACTGTTGCTCTGACTGCTGGCCAGCTCATCTTCGTCCTGGGCCTGATGGAAATACCCATCATTTCTCAGGATACCCAGTGGTGGGAGGAGGCCATAGCTGCAGTGTTCCAACTTGCCAGTAAGTCCACTTCTTTTTACTGATAGAAAAATACTTAATCTCTATTAAATCCAGGTAAGAGTTTCTTACATTATAAATCTTTCAAGTGACAAAGAATAGCAAAAAAAAGCTCTCCCCATGAGATTCTGCAGTACATGAATAGAAGCTTTTATCTTGGATATATCAGAATGAGTCTTCTGCCAACCAAGAAACACAAGCCTTTATTATTTCCTATGAAACCAGGAAGGCAAACATGAAAGAAAGAAACTGGATGCAATGTAATCCCACAGTTTAGCAGGACAAAATACACCAAAGGAACTGTTTGAAAGCACAGCAGAATGGCTGAGCAAACTTCTGAAGTCTTGCTGAAATACGATTATTTGCTTTCAAGCTAACTGAATTTTACTCAGTGACCATCAGCTGGATTTTGACAGACAGATATGTCTGCAATCTAGCAAAGAAAGCTGAAGTGAATTCATAACATTGACTGCTGCAAATAAAATTCCCACAGTAATTCTCCTGGACACAGACTGCATACAGCAATTGATGAGGAAAGAAGGAAATGGTTTCATCACAATTCATACTGACAGCTGTGGCAACAAACTGTAACATTTTGCAATAATACCTTTATTTACTACATAAGTCACTCATTATTCATTTCACCAAGGGTCCAATCCTATAAAATATCCATAGGCATGAAACTGTTGTTAGTGGAGTATAACATTCAGGCTGCTTATAAGATCAGACTAAAATATATCATTATTATTAATATAAACAATAGGTTAGAATAAAGCATCACAATTTTATTTTAAATTTCAATTTCAACTTTTAAATCTCAGAATATTTAAAATGGCTTAAACCTACTGAGACCTCAGGCTTGCACTGCTGCAAGATCAGAATCTAGCCTAGGTCACTTAAATATGGTGCTCACAGCAATACATACCAATTAAGGATGACAAACCTGAAAACCAAACAAGAGGAGGAGATTGCAGAGGTTCTGTAACTCTCAAAGTGTCTGATCCAGTTTCCAGGTGCAGTGAGACCCTCAGGCATCAGTCAGTGCTACCAAGAGACAGACACAGAGCCTTGCCATAATAGGACCTCCCTGCAGCCTCTTCATGTACACCATGGTCTTTGTAACCCTGGATACCTTCCAGACAGTTCCTCCTGATCATCAGTGGGATGCCTGCTTTACTCTCACTCCTCTCACCCTTCCCAAAACGCAACATGCCTGTTTTTCCCAGGGAGGAAATGCATTCTGGCCCTATTTAGATGTGTTTTTTCATTGACGAACAGCCCAGTGGACAGCCATGTGCCTTTCTTCTATCCAGGCTGCTAATTTTAGACTGGGCTTTTTTTTTTTTTTCTCCTTTTTTTTTTTCCTGTGCTGGAGTCTGTTTTAAACACAGTCAGAGAGAGACTGAAGGGCGCCAGGATATCCCGACACAGGAGAAGGAAATGCCTGCTATTACCTGTTATGCAAGCTGAACCTTGAAATCCCCAGTGCTGGGAGGGGAGAGGGGAGGAAAGCCAGAGTCACAATGATTAGCAAAACACTAATGAGAATGTCTGAAGAAGCTGTTGGATCAAGGAGTTCATCTGCCTGCCTGGGTTCAAAAGGTGTGAAGAGATGGATCTGGAAGCTTGTGACAGCTACAAAGACAGACATTGCACTCTATGAATCAAAGGTCCTCCATCTGCTGAAACAATGCAATGACTTTGGTGGCTCGTTCTGCCCCCCTTCTCCATGCCCCTTTGCAGTTAGGCTGCACTCTCCTTCCCAACATCCAGAAAAACCAGCTGAAGTCTTCTGGAATGTATACTTTTGAAAAAAGAGAAGTCATCATACCTGCCATTATCTCAACATAAAACAGACTTTTTGGAGACCTCCCTAGTTTTCCAGGACAGTGGTACATCAGCTGCTAACTGCCTAGGTAACCATGGGACAGGCAGTTCAGAGCACACTTGCACTGACAAAATAGGCTGTTTCCCTTCCCACAGAACCCAGCATGTGCTCCATAATGTTGAGCCACCCAAACTGGCCACAAAAATCAGCCCCATTCACCAAATTCCCTGGACTGGTCCCAGGCGACAGCATTTTATACATTATGGCTGAAACATCTTTGATATCAGGCAAAACACACGTGCAAACTGTGAGCAAGTCCAGCACTTCTGTTGCTCTGATGAAGGATTGCTGCTACATCTAGAGACCAAGATTTCTCTGCTGAAGGGAAGGGAAGTGGCCACCCCTTACCCTCTAAGACACAGGTTAATACTCAGCCTCTGAGCCTCCACTCCAAGATGGCAGCCTCTCATCTATTTTCAAAGTAAAGTATCAGTATTAGGCAAAACCATCAGAATAGTGGATACAAAGGTTTCTTTAAAAGCATTTTGTCCATGCAAAACAGCCCAAGAGAAATCACTATGAAACCCTCCCTTCTCATTTTAATGGTTAAAGCTAGTGCACTGTAAGCCTGACAGATCATTTGTGTGAGAAGAGCAAACATTTTAAAATGCACCTATTTAGATCTTATTAAATATTTTTTTGAGTACTGGCTAGGTAATTTCTATTTAACTTTCAAATCTGTTGCTGAAAACACAAGCACCCACCTCCTGGTTTTTTTTCTTTTCAAAATCCAAACGATCTGGAGAACTGTTCTGCAATTCCTCATCCTGTCAGTAAGTTCAGAAAAAAATATCTTTAATCAAGTCCCCTCTAATCCCAAATTCTGTTTGATCTCTGACTTTCATCCTGGAACATGCCAAGTGCTGAAGAGAACCACAATGGTCACTGGTAGAATGAAATCCAATATTATGGAGGAAGACTTGAATATCTGGCTCAGAATCACTAAGTCAGCCTGTGATTCACTTATTTTTAGTCAGAGCTTACCCACTGCAACTTTATGTGTGGGTTTCATTACAGCTTTCTAACGTCTGAACAAAAGTCCTTTTTGTTTTAGAAAACTAAGTGTGCTAAGTATTATCTTCCAAACCTATCACAAGTTCAAACCAACCACCTCTGATCCCACCAGAGCTTGCGATGACTCCGGGTTCCACCACTTTTTCACTGCTGCCACCTGCACAAGCGTTTGAGAGTCATTCAAAAGGATGGACCTCTGACAGCAAATAAAGCCCCAGGAAGCAAAGAGGAAGGAAAGAAGAGAGGAAACAGCATTGCTCCTGGGACAGCAATGGGATTCACACAGCTCCAAAGCTCCACAACCTCACACCTCCCAGTTAACAGGAAAGTGAGCTGTTTGCTTTGGAAAAGGCATGTGGTGAAAATGGAACCAGTGTTGTATGTGGAATTTTGTGTCAACACTCAGAAATTTCCCTCTAGAGGATTTTGGGGTTTCTGTTTTTTTCCAAGGAACTGTTGCAAACTCAGTGTGCTGAATATAGGATGAGTAAGAGAGCTGAGAGAAGAGCAGTTGCAAAGGGAAATCCATACTAATGGGATAGGGAATAAAAAGCACTTCAGAGAATACTGAACTACTACAAGAAGTAACCTGTCAGACTGGATCAGACCTTCAGGGAGTCTAGCCAAGTCTCCCATCTTGTACAACGGTGACTGTTAGAGACTTTGGAGTAAAATGTTAGAAACATAATGCGGAAGATCCGGGATAAAATATCCCTTACATTAGATCTCATCCTAGTTTCTGAAAGTCGAAGACTGCAATAAACCTAAATCATAATGATTAATATTCTTGCCAGTCCATTTCCAGCATTAAATGACTTGAATACATAATATCCTGAGGATTAAAAAGTTTTATATTCCCAATGAGCCTGCAATTTACAGTCAAATAAATTACCATCTCACCTCTCGAATTTCAGGCATTGCATTCCAGCTTTTCCTACTATGTTTTTCTGCTGATGGTGCATTTCACTCCAGACCCCTAATGCACCACAGGAAATCTGAGTGCACGCATGCTCTCCTTTCTGTGCTATTAAACTTCAACCAAAACCTGTTAGACCATTTATCTTCCCTCTTCTTTCTGGGGACTACAGATTTAGATTGGTTAATATCCAGAAAATCTTAATGCAGAACAGACCAGCAAAGCAGCCATTGGGAAATATAATTGAAGATATTCACGATAGCAATATCATTCTGATTTCTGTATTACTTCCTTCCACCTTTTTCCTTCACAACACCCTCAAGTCAGATGTGTTCTAAGATGAAATCTATGGAGCTGTAAACGTAATACTTCCTGAAAAGGAAGTAAATAAATGAGACAATGTAAATTACCTAAAAATCATAGCAGAAAGAGAGAACTTGATGGCTTGACTTGTGCTAAATGTTTTCATTATTTCTAATTTTCATTTCACCTCAGTGCCCAACTTGCTTATTCTTTATGTGGACTGCAAACCTCACAATAAAGTGATCTTGTTTTCATACATTTTCAAAGATGTGTATGTGCATCATATGAAATCTTTGCATTTGCAAAGACCTTAAAATATGGAAGCCTATCCCACTTACTTTGACTGAAGTGGTCCATGTGAGCAGCTGAACCAGCAAACTGGGAAGGCTGGTAGCTCACAACAAGTGTGTTGAATTCTTCAACTGGTATAACTGCAGAAGGGAGAAGATCTGCATATATTCTTCATGTCTAAATACTGGTATAAGTATCAGGAGATTTGTTGTAGCATCTCAATATCAAGGGCACATATTCTGATTAGAAATGTGGTAACAAGCATATTACAGATAAACATCATTTGGATAAAAAAGTATAAGGAGCATGGCTTATGACAGGCACAGAGTTAGAAATGCAGCAATGCAGAAAGAATCGTGTGAAATGACAAGTTCTTCAACTCAAATATTCACTTCACTGCTTATGAACATCCATTTCATATATACATGGAGTTGTGTCCTAAAAAAATTTCGAACTGAGTTGCCCAGCTAGATCCACAGTTACACAACTCTTACAGAGCACTTGAAAAATGGAAGCAGAAGACCACTGAACCTCCCAGGAGGATCACTTGCCAATTTGTGCTTCTCTCTGCACAAGTTGGTTTTGCTCAGGCTGACAAGAGCTCTTACCTGGGTCTGATATGAAGTTTACTGCAATCAAAAGCAGAGCTTTCATTGACTCCAGCTGCCTCTGAATCTGAGGGGCCAGGCAATGTTTCCAGCTGACTTTGTGTTGAAGTCTGCACATTGATCCTTATTTAAGCAGCTGCCCAACAAGAATTATGTCTAATTCACAGGGAATGCTTTTCCACCTTCAGATCAAGGACTAGCATTCGTTTCTGAGGAAACCTCCAAAACGTAACCAAGAAAGGCAAGTTCACTGTCAGTAGAATGAAACTTGTTAAACAGTCCTCTGCACCTCCCTTTGAAGATTTCCAACCAACATAAAGCAACTCACTGACTTACACTGACTAAACTCCCCGACCTTACCAAGTTAAAGAGGGACTGACAAACTCAAAGAATGCTGTAAGTGGAAAGCCATTGTAATTCAGCAGTGAAAAGTGAAGGACAAGAGGATCTCATCGCCCCCGAGAAGCTTTGCTACTAGTAATTTGTTTAATTCTAAGAGATGCTACCAAAATCCTTGGACAGGAATTTTTATTGTATTTAACAATGTATAACTGAGCACTCAAAGGCCACTGAAGTCTCTGTGGCATTATAAGCCAAAGCAAGCACCCTTCTGCAGCTTCCAGCCTGCTACTGCATGAAGAGCACACAACTGTTATAGCAGCTCCGCGTTTGCCTTGCACTGTGACAACTCTCTTGTGCCAAGCTGACAAAGGAAAAAGTGATTGATTAATCATTAATCATAGCAATCACACTTTGGGAATCTATCTCACTTTGATACAGTTGAGCTCCTGCAAGCTTGCATTCAGGCTCGTGGTTCATTGCAGCTAAATCATTCCCTATAAATGTTTATGGGGTACATAGAGAAGAGGTGTGAAAAACTTCCCCTCCATTTGCAGTTTTGCTGCACAAGCACGGGTTGTGGATTCTGAACAACAGCCTGGCTGCCCTATTTTCCTTCTTCTCTCTCTTCCTGGTGCAAAAGTCATCCTTAAGGACAAGCTGTAAAGAGGAGAATTGTAACTCCCAATATAGACTCTCTACCGATGCAAAGAAAACATAATGTAGATTTCTTCAACTGTACTATCAATGTACTAATAAAAAGCAGGGATGCAAATCAACGGGTGTCTGAAAAAAACAAAACCAAAATAAAATAGAACAAAAAAACTCTAAAACTGTCACAGAAATAAAAAAGTGACTATGAGAGTTCTTTTAAAATGCTGAAAATCTGTCGTTGGCTTGCAGCCAGCTACAGTCAAACAGGAAATTCAGCATACAGATCTGAAATGTAAGTTCAAAAAGTAGCATTCCCCTAACCCACCCCCACTCACACTGGCAATACTGTCCCAACCAAAAGTCTTCCTAGTGAATTTGTTATCTGTTTCCTTCCCCAGCGGAAAAGCCCCCCCATCCAGGCTTGTTTTGCTACGGATGGGAAACAACTAGAGATAAACAGCAGCTCTATGGGAAAATAAAGTACTTTAAGTAATCTCATCAGGATTTTAAGTAAAGATGTGGCCTCTGTGCAGACTTTAGACAATACACAATAAAACAATCTGAAATTGATTGACGTACATCATGAAATTAATTCAGGGAAATTCAGCCATGCATCTAAAAGTCTTGTCATCGCTACAGAACAGAAATATTAAACATTTTCATCTGGTTTAGTTTCATAACTAAGTTTAAAGAAATATTTCCCCTCAGCAGCTGTCCTCACACTGCATTGTAAATTAAGATATCAAGAAGACTGATGGCAAGTAGAGAAATGTTCTGGTTATTTTTAATAGAGTCACCTATGGGAAGCCAACTGTCTCCATCCAGGCATTTCACTGGAATACTGAAACTAAATCCAGATATTGTTGCTCAGTGTTACAAATATCTATCTAAAAAAGTGAGAAGTCACCACAGTCAGTTTTAGTCATGGAGACAGAAGCTACTCAAGGTTAATTTTTATAGGTGGGCTGTTCTGAATGCACAGCCAAATTCTGCATTGATATATTTACATTAAAAACTGAATTATCCCCATATTATACAACCATCAGTAGGAGCAGAATTCCAGCACCATTTTTCCTACACTAAATTCTCACAGAAGTGATACACTGATTGAATATTTAACAACATTCAAAGGCAACAATTAAAATGTTGTCAAAGATTTCCTAATGCCAGTAACACCCACCATGAAGGCAGTAAGCAAAGGAGATACCAGTATCATTAAAATACTCTGCTTCAGCTGTCTTAGTAAAAATAAAACATTAGCTAAACCAGTTTCATTCTCTTTCCTTACAGAAACCATTACTGCATCACTATATTAGGGTTTGCAACCAAATGGTACACATGTAATTACTCATAGGTTTTCATCCGAACTAGAAGAAACCATTCCTCACCTGTATATAAGAATGATTTTAAATAAATAAATAAATAAAAATCTACTTTTTCTAAGAAAGAGGAAACAGTGAAGGAGAAGGGTCAGGTTGGCACAAATAAGTGAATTGAATATGTTTGCCCAATCATTTAGATAACAGACTTGCTGCTAAATGTTCCATCTCCATCCTTGGCTGGCATGCAACAAGACCACTCTAAGGGCAAGGAAAACATCAGTAGCACACTGGAACACTTTGCTTCAAGAAGTCCAATTTTCATTAAGTTCACAGAATCACAGAATCAGCTAGGTTGGAAATGACCTTCAAGATCATCAAGTCCAACCATTTCCCCAGGACTTCCAAGTCCACCACTAAACCACGTCACTAAGGGCCTCATCTACAGGCCAGGATGCCGTTGGCCTTCTTGGCTACCTGGGCACACTGCTGGCTCATGTTCAGCCGGCTGCCAATCAGCATCCCCAGGGCCCTCTCTGCCAGGCAGCTTTCCAGCCACTCATCAAGATATCACAGACAAAATCTCTCCAAGCAAATTTTTGGGAGTTTTCACACATCTTTACAAAAGCAGCATCCATCAACATGTAAATATCATCCTACGTAAACTCGGTCTTTTTGGATCAGTATGATTTTTTCATCCTTTGCTCCTGAGTTCCTACATTTATAAATTCAATATCAGAGTGACTCTATGTAACTTGTACTCCTGAACCTATCTCCCTCTGCCAAGAGAGCCTCAAACAAACAATGCAAGATAGTGTAGGGTGGCCCGTTGACATTTATAACTGTCCCTTAGAGGTATCTGTCAGCGGTCACTGGCACAAACAGCTTAGGCTCAAAGCTCTTCCTGCTTAAGGGTTTATGATTTGCTTCACAAATTTTAAAAATTTATTTAATGCTTTTTGGATTCCCTGTGAAAGTGTACGTGAACTGGAAAAGAGTTCTGGAAGGAAAACTGAAAAGGAAAACTGACCACAGGAAGTTTTTTCATGTGCCAGACTCATCAGTCAGATGGGTCTCTTGACTTCTACCTCAATACCCTCCTTCCTGAGAATTTTAAGCTGGAAGGAAAAGAAACAGGTCCACAACTTGGCTGCAGGAGGTGCAAGCAATCTCCCTTTCTCTCAATTTCCTACTTTTATGAGAAAATTGGTATTTATCATCCTTTGAAAAGCAGACTCCAACCTGTGGAAGAGCAAAGCACTATCAGTGTTTATCTATATTGTATGACCTGAGAACCTCAAGTGTAGATGCAGAGATACAAATTCTCTATAGGCACATTACAACCAGCACCCTCTGCTCACAAAGCTCTGAAATACAAAACACAGGAGGAAAGAAGTTTTACCATCTTGGTTCCTCAGATGCTCTGCTGCTATCTTCTTGTATGCTATTACTGCTAACAATAAAGAAATGGATTAAAGTCACACAAGACCCAGACAACACTAAACAGCAAAGTCATGAGAACTCAAAAGCAATTCAAGGAAACGTCACAGAAAAGGAAAAGCACAATTAACCGTGGCTTTGGGGACAAAAGTAGCGTTTTGTGAATGCTAAAAAAACATGTGCAAACTTCAGTGAGAATTTTGAATGCACAGGGAGAGAACATTCCCACTTTCATGTGGTGAAGAGTTAAGCATATGAATATACAGAAAAATTAACTCCTTCAAAGAAAGATGAATTGCCTCCAACAGTCCACCCACGGATGTTAATAACATCTGTCTGGCTTCAAGAATCCAGGATTTTAGAAAGGATGCATGACATGATATAAGGTGTGTGATTACTGAAAAAAAAGATTCCAGCTTAATTTGTCAAAAGTACAACTTCACCACGCTTCTGCCTCAGCCATAACTCAGTATTTTTTTTTTGAACACGAGTCAAGAAGCAACTTTCAAACCTGTATACTTTGAAATAATGCTAGGTGACCATCCATGTATTGGAATCCCATCTCCAGCTTGGCTCACGTTAAAATGGCCTCCTAAGTACATCTGCAGACTCAGTTTGGGAGTGGTAGCAAACATTGCACAGATCAGTGATTTCTGCAACCCAATTCAGTCAATGCACTCCACGTGGCCACATTTTTACCAGATGAAACTTGTTCATTTATAACTAAGCTGAACCATTCAATAGCAACTAGACCTACTGACAAAATCAAGGAGTTATTCATTGCCTAAAACCTACTCAGAGTGTGTTAGACTTCTTTCACAGCAAAGGCTACTGCAGAGTGGCGAAAGAGCAGGAAAGCACTACTCCTCCTCTAAGAACCGATTTCCTCCTCCGACATCCTTAGGAAGAGACACCTCACTTCAAATCATCCTGTGCATGCATCTGTGGGACAGTGCTGCTTCAGGAGGAGAACGTGTTGCAAGCAATTGAGTTACACACACAAAGTCTAGGTAGACAGCGAGAGAGCTGAGGATGCCAGACATCTCCACAATTAATTCATTGCTTGTTTTATTAGGAGGGGGATGCAGCCTTCACATTATTGACTCACAGAACAGTGAATGTGCCATGTCTACTTAAGTAGTGATCGATTTTTTTCTCCTATTTGTATTCCATTTCCCTCCCCTATTTTTTTTAATCTGTATGTAATTTGTGTCTTTTCCACCTTCACTGCATTACTAGTACTCTCTTTAGAAAGAGCCTTCTACCCCATGGACCTCCTGCATGACAAAAGTCACCCCACCTCATCTCTGAAATAACATTACTGTTGATAAGTGGTGTCTACCAAAAGGAATGTGGAAAATATATTTCTCAGGTTTTTTGCAATCACAGTATGGCATCTGGATGGAAATGCTAGACAAGTGCAGTGTTACTACTCTAACATTACCTGCCTCTTAGGGAACTTACTACTCTGCCTCAAGTTAGGAAGGGAATGAGAAGCTTGTCTTTGGTAGCTTCTGGAGGCATGATATTATTCCTGCCCCATAACACTTTTTTCCAGCAAAGAAAAAGTAGGACGTAAAGTCCCATTTATTACACCTTCCCCTTTTTTAAGTTTCTCTACATTTTTTTTAATTATTTCTGTAAAATATTTAGCTATTAATCATCCTGGCAGTTCACCATAGTGGCCTGACTTCAATAAACATTTTAAAATTTCAGAATAAGTGTGCCATATTCTGAATAAAAGATTTTTTATTATTACCATTAATATATTCATTTTCTGTGTTGGCAATGGGAATAAGAAAGAGGACATTGGTGTAAGTGAGACAAGAGGATGTGGAAAAAACACACCATGAAATACAGCCAAGTGGCAGTAAGAAATTTAAATCAGAGTGAACAGATTTAAACCTAACACTGAGACACCCTTTCGGGCACTTCGTATTTTCATAGAATCATAGAATCATTCTGGTTGGAAGGGACCTCCATGGTCATCAGGTCCAACCTTTATCCCAACATATTCCTAACCATTAGGCCATACACACTACTTCATCAGTCATAATACTCAAATATGCCTTCCAGAATGCACACAGCACATCATACTAGGGAAAGGCTTTACGGACCCATGAATGTTGGCTATGGCACCTTGCCACTGCAGAAGCTCAGGAGAATATCTCATTAAAACCAATTCTCACGTTCTCCTTGCAGGTTTTGTTCTGGTTATTGGATTGGTGACTTTCTACCGCATCGGACCATACACGAACCTCTCTTGGTCTTGCTATCTGAACATTGGAGCGTGTCTTTTGGCCACGCTGGCAGCTGCCATTCTCATCTGGAACATCCTCCACAGGCGTGAGGACTGCATGGCACCCCGGGTGATTGTCATCAGCCGCACCCTGACCGCTCGGTTTCGCCGTGGCCTGGAAAACGACTATGTGGAGTCACCATGCTGAAAGAGTGGACTTGAAAGGGAAAAGATCTCCAAGGAGATCTGCATCAGTGTTGTTTTCTATAAATATATGCTATAATTTAAAACTAAGGGTTGAAAGACATCACAAAGCTCACTCTGTGGGCAGAGGCCCTCAATTATTATTTGGATGGGCTCCATCTATATATATGTATAAAACACATAATTTTATATATATTATATTGCCCCCTCCCTCTGCTGTACAGCATAGAATGTTGGATTGTCAGAATCCTGACAGAGCATCACATCTACACGTCAGCAGGGTCAGCTGTAGCAGACACAGAGTGTATGCAAGGAGAATATAGGAAAGAAGCAACCAAACACATTTTCCCTGTCTGCATGAAGTTATTCTGCTCCCTAATAGTAATGTAAAAAGCTGTAGGAGACCAGTGACAATAGCTTTGGAGTTAACAGGCAATCTGATAAACAGAAAACTCACTCTAGAATAAGTGATGATTTTAACTGCTGTTCAAATGTCATGAACCTTCAACTCACCTCTCTTCAAGGAACTTTCATTAGCTGCAAGACCTGCTCCCTGGCCTCAGCACAGCCCAGATAGCCATTAGCAACTCTAACCACTCTAAATGTGAAGTAAGGGAATGCAGAAGAACCAAGTTGCATTTTGTTGGACACTTCTTTTGCACCCAGAGAGAAAGGTTTTGGTTTATCTTGTGTGTAAACAGACATGCCATTAAAAATGGAAAGGGTACGCAGCTGGAACGGGCCACACATGCTGAACAATCTACTGCAGTGTTACAATGAGGGCAAATATCTACAGAAGGTTACCTGAACTCCCCAGGAGTCACAAAATACTATCAGCTTACATGATTGTTAAGAATAGACGTTTCAGCCCAGACTAATTTATTTTCTTCCCAGCTTGTTTTAACATTTGCTGTGACATTCTCAGGTTAGAATGCTGTGTCAGGACACCCAGCCCTGCCCAGC
The DNA here is from genome assembly GCA_013398125.1 of Aegotheles bennettii. Classification (NCBI taxonomy): domain Eukaryota; kingdom Metazoa; phylum Chordata; class Aves; order Caprimulgiformes; family Aegothelidae; genus Aegotheles; species Aegotheles bennettii. Next base: position 136,739 of record VZRW01003514.1, read on the forward strand.
AATGCTCAGAGGCACATAACACAGTGAATATTAGTCAATATTACTGGCATTTGAGCACCCAAACTGGAGAATAAGACACACATACAGGATTTAACTCATGAGATTTTAAAAAATACCTGCCTGGTAACTTAACACAGTGATGAAATGAAAATAATTAGTAGATTTGGAACTAGGCATAATGTTTATAAGCCTGACCCCAAGAAGCACGTGGTCTGACAAAGTCATGTGCATGTAACTTTCAGGAAGAAAAACAAGTCAGAAACTATTATTCAGAAATATTTAGGATACAGGAACTAGAAGCATTGACAGATGCTGAAAAGCTCCAAGGATGCTACCATGAGCATAGTTACTGACAGGTCTGAAGGACCATGAGCTGTGAACGTTACAAACTCTTCAGGATGGTTGTGTCACTCCCAGCTGAGTACACTGTTTTTCTTCTTCTTCATTATTTCCACCATTCTTTCCCACACTTTGTTAAAATGTTATCATCAAGCTGGCTCTTGAGTTCTGTTCTGCACTCAGTTCTGATGTAACAAGAAACTCAACCCCAACTGCTGCTCTGCACCATGTTCAAAGTGAGCAACACTGCAGAGACTGATGCTCTAGAACAGTTGCATTGTTCTAGACTGTCAGAGTAAAATACCATAAAGCTGACAGAGTTTCTTCTAGTGGTAGGTTTGTAAAAACCAACTAAGATTTGTATTCATTTGCCTGCATTCCTTTCTGGAAAATAATTTCTAGAAATAATATGATATGATTAATTGCAGGGTTTCTAAAAAATAAAATATTGGAATATTTAAAAGACATTATATTATTTCTTCTAATATTGCAATATCCATATTATAATAATGTACATTTAAATTTAAAAATCAGCTATGTGGTTGGTAAATTTGTAATACTCTGTATTACTGTGATTATTTTAGATGTATAAATAAAGTTGTGAATGTTCATTTTCTTCTAGTGATAACGTGAGATTTTTGATATTCAGACACAGAGTAAGTTTGCTTATTGCTTATTGTCTTGCTATTTTTTCATATTTAGTAAAAAAGAATCCACAAAGCTTGCAACATCTTGCAGACAAAGAATAAACAGAAAATACATCAAAATTTAAGTAAGATAAAGATATTTAATCTTGCTAAAAATGAAAGGGAGAATGAAATTGGAGAGGAAAAATGTAAGAATTTACGAGGATCAGAATGTCATAAAAGCTTTTAAAGAAAATAAAGAACCCATAAAGAAATACATAGAAATAATTCTGATACCTTTTTATCAGCTTGATGGATTTGAAGGCCTCATCCATGTCTCCAGCAGTCAGATAGTAGCTGAAGTTCAGTATGGCATCCCGGGTGGCCTTATCACAGTCTCCTAATCCAATGAAATCTCTCATGGGTCTTCTCGCAACCATCTGAGGGATCTTTATTGAGCCAGACTCTGCTTGTCCTTTCTCAACTTCTCCGAGCTAAAATAAGAATGTTATTATTTAGGTATCAAGTAGGTTAAAACTTGCTCCTTTGGACATCTAATTAGTGACATTATTTCACTACAGTCCAAGTTTTCTATTTCTGCAGGACTATGATCAATAGTGACAATACTTGCAATGTTTCAGAACTTCCTAGAAAATGTCCCAAATTATGGAATGTCATTGAAGAGATTAGCATAACATAACGAATAATCACAGTATGTCAGTGATAGTTTGGAGATTGGCAAAACACCACGGGAGAGGCAGCCTCCTATTCTTACAGTTATTAATAATTATTGTTATTATATGTTTATACATAATTATTGTAATCATTACTATAATAGCAACTATTACTTTAAGACCCCAGATTTCTGGAGATTTCTGATACACGTTTCTCTAAGGTTAGTCTCTTCTCAAAAATGAGTCTGTTGTTCTGAAAGTTGACTATATAGACCCAACTCTTATTCTTGCCTTCATGCAAAGCTTATGAATACTAAAGCTCAGATTCAAACCCTTCCCCATATGATTGGCAGTTCTGGAGCCTCTGGAGCTTCAGTGATACTTTCACCAGTCACTGAAAGGCAGCTCGAAGCAATTTAACCATTATTCAGAAAAAGAATAAAGATAAAATCAATCATCAGTATCAAATTATCTGTCTAGAGTGTAATAAGGAAATTTTCACAAGCCAGACCCAGTGGAAGATCATCTGAGTCATGAAGGATACCAAATTTCACATGCACTCTACCCAAACTGTATAGTTAGATAACTAAAGGTTAAGGTTTAGAGAAGCCAATAAAAATAGTATTATATTATTATACAAGTAAAAGACAGAAATCAAAAGTGCAAATGCATTTGACTACAATTTGGGGGATTCATTATAACGAATAAAGAGAAACCCTGGAACGAAACTTGGTCAAAACAGACTTGTTGCATCAACTTGATTTTCTGTATTTACAGCAGACTCTGTTTGTTATCTAAATCATGTTTCCAAAATGAATTATTATATAACCCATAATTTAGTCACTAAGATATAGTAACCTATCGAGGGAAGAAAAATGGAAATGCAAGAGAGAAAAGCAGAGAATGAAGGAAGAGGAGCAAAATACTGCAGATACTTACAGGCTTATAGACACATCCCCTCCGAAAAAACAACTAATGGCAGCAATAATCCATACAGAATTAAATAAGGAAAAAAAAAAGACATAATATCAAAGTAAAATAGCATGAGACACATGATGGGGGAAAGTGTTAAAAGAAAGATTAGAAAATGCAGCAGACTACCTTTGACCATTCAAATTAAGGGAAAAAATAAAGTAAAATTGGAGTGCAACTCTAAAAGCTAGATCTGCACAGGAAGAATGACTACAGTCAGCTCTTTGGAAGGGAGCTAAATTGCAAAGTACTGCTCTGAATCTAAATTAAGTGGAATCTATACTAACTAGAAAAACATCAAGATACATTCTCCCTGTTTAACACTGCTTCTAAACTACATGAAATTAGATTTACACGATCACATTGGTCTGTCTTATTCAGAAGATTTAGAGGATTAGAAATCTCAATATTAAGTTCCTGCAGAGTTTACAAAAATTCTTGGTAGAATAAACAGAATCTGTCAAGCTCCCCTACAAGAAGGAAGCAGTGCAAATCATCATCTTAACAGGCACTAAGAAACCCAGGTCAGAGCTTAACCAGAAAACCAGTCTGTAGGTAATAGGCTTCATTTCTTCCAGTATGCATGGAATTATGCATGGTATTATTTACCTAAGATGCAAACAATTTTGGACTCATATTCAAGTTTAAGAAGTTAAAGCATGCACTCCTGCTATTTGTAGCACATAGGCATCTGGTGATAGTAAAGATGAGCATTCCTGCTCTCTTTGGTATTCTGTGGGGATTAAGTTCCATTCCAACAAAGAAATGGGTTGCTTCTGCTGAAGTTGGCAGGAAATGTCCCCTTTTATGACCTACGTGAAGTTGACACACACACACTCTCCTTATTTGCCATAGGCACAGTGACTTACATAAAGTAGAAAGAGAAAACTGTTTTCACATCCCTTTCAATTGCATTCCCTGGTAATTACTGTGTGGCCTGTGCTGGTACTTCGCATCCATACCCCTCTAAAAGCTAATTCAGTACAATTTCCACAATACTGCCAAGTACACCCACGTTAGAATTATCTTTCTGTCATTTCTACATGTGATGCATCAGCTGCCATTGGAGTGGCTGTATTTGCCCCAGACTCAATTTGATTAAATTTGATCACCCCACAGTGAAAATCCTGAGCTTATGGGAAGGAATTGTGAAAGATTTCCTCACCTTTTTTGCAAAGTAATAATGTGGCACCTCTATGCCCAGAAGAACCTGGTAGGATGAAGGCAATGGAAAGCTGTCCTGAAGCAAAAGGCCATGCTCTTCAGTACTGAAGAATGATACAATCCAAACATCCATCTGGAAAAGGAAGCAAAGCATTGTTTTGTTTTCACGCAGCAATATCCTTCTTTCATTTTGGTTTTATTTTCCATATTCACTTGGCAGAACCTCCTCTTGAAAATAGTATGACATATACATTCACACGCACACACCTGCTGGAGAGGGCAGAGCTGCATGCTTCCTCCCTGTAGTAAGTAGCCAATGACTCATTCTACACTACAAACGCTGTTCTTACTGCAAAGGGGCCTCCACCTCTGCCTTTCAGGAACCAACTCCACCTGCCATGAAAAGTGAAGTCCCTGGCCACAGACTACAACTCAGAAGCCTCTCTGACAGATCTGACTCCGTTCAAAGAAATACTCCCAACTGTTTTCAACATTATTATTATTTTTAAAATACTATATTATTTCTGTTATAATTTCAGCAGCTCACTGTTTTGAGGTCTCAGCCATTTAAAAATAGTTTCTGTAACAGCTTAAATATTGACCTGACTCAAGCCAAAATGAAGCATTTCTTTCCAACTGAAGTTAATCAGGTTTCTCATTCCTTATAGGGTAAGCACACAGTTAAAAGTTCTGTTGAATAAGGGCCAAAAAGTTCCACTCCTTTTATATGTTTTTATTTTTCAGCTTTATGTAGAAGCCAAACATTTTCACTCTTTTACATTAGGAATATTAGGTTGGAGTGTTCTTCTCTTTGCTAGAAGGCCCTAGCAAGGTCTTTTGAGACATCCCTATTCCATTCCTTCTTGATCTTCCCATGATTTTTCTGAAGTTCTTTCAACCAGAAGGAACAAAGAGCTTTCTGTCTCTAATTGGAAGAGATTTAGCTAAAATCATGCATGAATCAGAAAACCTTAAATCAACATGGATATTTCAAATCAATGGAATGCTTATGAAGGACAGGCAGTTTGGTACAGACAAAATGGTAAGGACCACTACAAGCACATCAGCAGGGGAGGCAGGGAAGAACTGTTGGCCAGATGAAAGAAGTCCTTGATTAGATCATTTCTGATCAATAAAATCTATTTCTAATGTAAAAAAGACTGTAAAAGACAATTTGGGAAGTACCATAAAGATCTACAGTATCGGTCCAGCAAAGCAGAAGATAATAAGAACTGGGTGGGAAGAATGTACTTCGCATCTTAATGGTATTCTTATTCTATCAAATTAATTCTTGCTGCTAAAAGTGGACTCAAGATATAAGATCTACATTTTTTAAAAAAATTAGAATAAGTATCAAACCTCTAGATTATCAATTCACCCACTAATGCCACCTGAAAAACTGTAGTCCAGATACAGGCTTGCATTGTGACCATCCTCAAAATTCCAGCATCAATAGAGAAATCACCTCTTTCTCTTCATTGCTGTATGCAAGCCAGGGCTAAAAGAGAAAGGTAATGTACTGTGACTGCCTGAAGCCACAGGCACTGAACACGTAGTTTCACTACTCGTTTTTGTACAAAGATAATGTATACTACCTAGTCCCACATCCTTAATGAAGGACCAATGATTTATTACTTGGACAGGGAGAACTCCATGCAAAACAAGGTAAAACAAAAAGACCATACTGTGCTCTCAGTCTGGTTTTTCTTCTCGCCTGGAGGTTGTAGGCCTGTTTCAAGAATTGCTTCACATACAAAGAGTCTTGGTTCACTCTGGTCCCAGAAATGGCAAACAGGGATGTGACTGTGCAACTCTGGATACTCCACAACAGACCTACCAAAAGACAAGAAAAAAAGGTAGAAAGAGAGACAAAATAATTCCAGCCCATTCAGTGCACGAATGTAAATAAAGGACTGCCCAAGGGATAATCTTCAGATGATGATCAGTTATCTGTACCAATACCTCTGCATTGTAACATTAACTATCTAAACCTTCCTACTTCCTGACCCTTCATAGATGGCAATGCCACTTTTAGTTTGTTCTGCAGACATTAACCATGACTATAGGACATAAAGTATTTCAGTAGGAAAAAAGCTGGAACTGCCACAAATACAAATAGGCCCCCAAAATCTGCCTCCACTGAGATTACATGTCCTCCAGAAATACTTGAGCATCCTTCAAATGATCCACCTTAGTGACTGCTACCAGTGCAGGTACTGTAACATGGAGTCTGCCTCAGCTCTGTCTTCCTGTGGTTTCACAGCCTGCCCTGAGGTGCCAGCACTGCCAGGAATGCCCAGCCACACTAAAGACTGCCTGAGGACACTGGTGTGCATGTGGGTAAGCAGTAAAGAGAGAGCTTTAGTACACGTGCCTCATGTTCACACCCAGCTAAGCAGCAGCCGTAAGAGATCACAACTAGACAATTGTGATTAAACTGATGAGGACAAAGAATAAGAAATTAGTTTATATTTATATATAGTATATATTTATATATATTATTGGGAGTTCAGCAGAGACCTGTGCAGCCCCGTGACCAACACTGAGTCGCTGACCTTCCCAGTGCTGAGGGCAGCTCCAGAGCTGCAGCTGAACGTGACCTGCAGCTGGGGACTGCTGTCTCCAGACACAGCACACTCCAGTCCCATTCCTCAGCACTATGCTTCAGCTTTACACCAGGTACAAAGAATTCTGAGGCACTGTGAATTCACACATTAAACACCAGGGCCATTCCTGCAGCCTTAGGAAAGTCACTCTGGCAGCAGTTTAAATAAGAAACACCCTGCTGCCTCCTTTGGACGTTCACATACTGCGTCAGTGCTGGCCATGTTAAGGCTCTAGGCATGCAGAATCAGACTATTTTAGCAATGGCTTGGGATTCTTCTGAAAAAATGAAGAATATTAATAGGTGTCAAACTTTTAAAAAGAGGGAAACCAAAGACATCATTAAAATAATTTTCTCATTTGCTGTCACCACCGAAGGGTGAACTTTGTGGGGAGGACTGGAGTAGGACTGGAAGGCAAATTAAGGAAGAAATTTAAAGGGATGCAGAAATACACAATCCATGCCACTGAATTCAAAACAGATTACTTACAAACTGAAAACAGTATTTGTGTAAAGAAATTGGGAGTGTTTAGATTCTGCCTCAGGAGGAGAGAGAGAGAAGGGGAAAAGTGTAGATTATTTTCTGGTGAGTTTTCTCATTCCAATTTCAAGACAGTCTAAAATGAAGCACAGATAAATGGATTATTCACACCCACACCATCTAGCATTTAAGTATCAGTGAAATAGTATTACTAGTTCGTGGTGGCCTCTATTGGGCTACACAAGACATTGCACTTGAAAACAACTTTCTCACTGCTCATTATTATGCTGTTTGCATAACTGACCAAGGCATAAGGTCCCAAATTTGCACTGTCCTCAGTTTTTTATGAGCTGGGTAGTTTCTTCTGTTTTTCAGTATTTAAGGACAGTAAATCCTTTTTTGCTTGTAATACCTATAGCAGACAGTTGCTAAAAAAGCAAACCACCTTCTATTCTAACACTGGTTTTTCTTAAGAAAAATACAGTCAGAAAAAATATTGTAAAACCAGATGTGAATTTGTACTCTAACATTCCACTGTACTTCCATGAGGATTCCCACTTCACTGCATTCTGCTGCCTTCCTGCTAGGATTTCTGATGTGTTCACCACAGAACAGCTTGTATGAAAACAAAGCTGTCAGTTCTAAATAGACATTTCATGAGTTTTTATCCATACAAAAACATCCTGTACTGGACTTAAAAATTAATTTTTTTCCTAGGAGGAGCTCCAGAATGTCACTTTTTCAGTTCCTACTCTGTAAACTCTTCATGGAAGAGTAGCTTTCCATGATTTTCTAAAATTTTTCTTTATTTTAAGATCAAGGATCCTGATTCCAGTCATGTAATACCTCTATGCATGTACCTCCCCAGCACACAATCATCCTCCTCTTAGAGACCTCTTGAGCCAGATATGGCTTCCACATAACTAGTAACACTGACTGTATTTCTCTTCTATTAATTTGTCCAATACTTCCCTGAACCCTTCCTTCATCATCTAGAACTTCCTTTGGCAAGGACTTAGCTCAGCTGCATGTTCTCTGAAGAACCGACTCCTCCTGCTTATTCTGAGCTCGCTTTCCGATACCTTCATCTGACACTCCCTAGCTCACGTATTGGAAGAGACAGGGACGCAGGCTGATTGACATACAATGCACTAGCTCTAATTAATTCTTTAGAAACAATATAAACACATTCACATAAGCTCCTACACAGACAGAGCAATGCCACTATCAAAGTGCTGCTTGATAAGAGGGAAGATTCCCATCTTAAATCCACCAAGGAATATTTCTCAAAATGAACACTTACTTGTCCATGCCTTGTCCAGAAGAGAGATTCTCCCTGTTTCCCTGTTCAGCCTTGAAATCAAAGACCGTAACTTTGTCCATTTCAACATCATAGAAAAAGATCTTAGAGTCAATGTTCCCATCTGCCTACAAGAAGGGAAAACAAAAACTGCTGAAGCATTCAGTCAAAAAGAAAAAAAGGTAAAGTTCAGGTGGGATGTTTATGTCAGCTGATTCACACACTCAGTTTTGGTTACTGGTAATACACAAGAACGTTAGTTGGAAGAAATATCAGAAAATGCATTGCTGTTTTTCTATCCCAACAAGTTACCCTTTGATTTCTTTGAAATGCTGCAAAGCAGCTCTTGTAACTAAAATATTGTTTCCTTTTCTGGGTTGTTCTTCTTACCAAATACACAAAACCTTGCCATACCTTAATCTTACTGTTTAGTTACATGGTTGGACATGACATTTCAAGACCCACTAGACTGTGCAGAACATGTAGGTTTACTTCTGAGAAGTGAATCTTGTCTTCAGTAATCTGGGAACTGCACCAAGTCCTAGGGATGCAAGCAAAGAGCTCTGACTCACCTTGTTAACAAGGATGCTGACTTTATTGCCATTAGCATTGCACTTGACAGACGCAATGCCTCCCAGGCCAGGAAACAGCTCAGAGAAATTCTTGCTATTGCAGTGTACTTTTGCCTCTCTGTGGAAAGGAATAAACTTCAATCATTCGGTGGCAAGCAACTGGCAATATGCATCAGCCAAAACATTTTTCAGATTAATGGTAAGACTTTTAAAAACAAACTATTTCTACCTTATGACACCACTGCCCCAGACTCCAGCTTCCTCTCCAGAGAATTGCTGCAACCTGCCTTTCTTTCAAGAAGAAGTTAATCAGACACTTTCCTCAATGAATCAGCAAGAATAAACTCCAATGTTCCTACAGGATTCCCAAAACAGGGCTATATAGCCAGAACATCCAACCAGAGTTTTGAATTTAGAGGTCTGGTTTTCCTGCATAAGTTGAACAGTACCATGAATGTCGAATATAGCCCAGCACATGAAAGTTCTGTGTATGGAAAACACACTGTGGAGCCAAAGTAAAGAAATGTCACTGCAGGACAGTATTTGTAACATCTTACTGGTCGCTTTCTCTCTGTACATAAGTTCCAAAAGACTCTATCATTCACATACTTAACACTCACCCCTCCTAGCATTTTTTTTCTTTATTTCAGCTCTCCCGAGATTAAAGTCTTGGTCAAGTTATCAGCAGAAACATGTGACATCCTTGTCTTGATCCTCCATACAAATACACACAAATATTTTTTAAATAATAACAATAATCATCGTCATCCCATGATTTGTCTAATGCTATGGCTCTTCTCTTGCTTTAGGGATGGGCCATCAGTTCACACAGGCTGCATGTATTATCTCAAGATTCAAAGTGACTATCACTTTTCATCAGATCAAAATCAACTAAAGATTCCCCCCTCCCCCCCAAAATATATGTTCAGTTATAAACAGTTGTTTAAAAGGCTTATTAATACCTGCGAGAGAGATCAAAGATTTTAAAGTGAGCCAAATCAGTTCCCACAGCCAGGAAATTTCCACAGACATCCAAGAGGCACGGGTTCCCCTCTGCTTCAGAGAACACCAGCAGCTGTTTAACTGTGCCCTGAGAAGAAATGTGTAACACCAGGTTTGTGTTCAGTCTCACTAGAAGGGACTTGTTTTGTCACCAACCTAAGTAACAAACTGCTGGACTTCTACGTTAGACACTACCAGCAAAATGAGAGAAACCACACACACAGTCTCTACAAGTGTAATCTGTGTTTCAGGTTGAAAACTGGATGTATAGCCTCCAAAAAAGTCAAAATTTAGAGTTTCTGCAACAATTTCCTTTTCAATAATACAACTTTTTCCAGCTAAGAGGGATACAGAAATATAGGTCCCTTAATACACAACTGCAAAAATAAATATATGAATTAAATGAGTCCTTATTGTGATAAATCCCACCCATTCTTGAATACAATATTTATTTCTTAAATAAAATATTGTATCACAGAACTCTGATATCTCTCTTTGTTTCTCACAGACTAGCAGAGACCACAAAGGTTAAGCAAAAGATCAGGGACACACAGATTCAGGAACACACAGAATGTGCAGCAGGTATTTTTCATTATCTTATAAGAATATTCAGTATGTTCATTTTCCTGTCAGTAATATACATATACATATTCAACCTGCATGCAATTTTGATTCTCTTAAAGTCCAGCCCTTACAGAATTCAGTTTTCTTTTATAAATGCTCATTAGTTACAGTGCAGTAGCACTTAAAGTCACAGAGTTTTTAAAGAACACAAGATGTCAAAGATCTTTCTACTGAAATACTCAAAATATTTTTTCTATGACAAAGGTAGAGCTAATAGAATTAGAGATACCCACTGAACTCTTAAGGTGTAACACCAATCTTTGAAAACAATAAGGCAGATTTGCCCCTTCATGGTTTCATCAGCCCCTACCTGCCAGGTGCGGACCTGGACCCGGTACGGCTCGACTGTGTACAGATTCTCTCCATGCACAGACAGCACTGGTGAGTCACAGAGGAAAGAGCCTGGAACAATCACAATAAAACCATCAGTACAATACACAGAGTTTTAAAAAGCAAAAACAAAAAAGGAGTTCTGATAAAGCATTCAGTTTCCACTATCTCACACCAAATCCATTTTTCAATCCATCGGTCTCTACTGGTTCCCAAACCCTTTGGCGTTGCAGCCTTCTTCCACTCTGCCACTACAATCAAAAGCCAAGACCACTACTGAAAACAGGGATTTTGTACACTCTGCCCATGATAACAACTGGAGAGGAAGGGGAACGAGCTGATATGGGGAGTGAAAGAAAGAAAGGAAAAGTCTAGTGCAATGTGAAGTTCTGTTAAGAGAATTCATTCCATCCTTCATTGGAGAGTGATAGGAATCTGTCAGAAAAGAAGAGTGATTCCTAAATAATTTCATGAGTGTTGTAAACTGTGGGGACCTTGGTGGTAAAAATGCATTGATTCAGCATGGGAAAGTTATAAAATAAATGCGTAAATATAGAGAAAACAAGCCACTTCTCAGAAAATACTTTATAGTTCATAAAAGACAAAGATTTTTGATGGGATTGATGGAATACTGCATAACATGCTTCTCAAGGCAGAAATATTTAGGGAGAATTAATCACTAAAATCACTTATTTACTTAGCTGTATATACAACAATTTATAGAACAGATTTTTCTGACAGATGGGAGTAAACCCCACTCCTTCCCAGTACCTATGTAAATGCTGTGTAATCTTGATCACACTTTCTCTCAAGCAAAATAGAAAAGCCTTCAATAGCCATCATCATGACCTATCTGCAGAAGGCAACAGGAGCTATGGCTACAAAAGTAAGAAAAAAATTCTATTCTTGATCAACTGCTGGAATTATTTACTTTTTTTATTAAGCAGCCTTACCCTCATATCATGTTTGTGCAAGGCCCTGTATGATATGAGGATACCTGTCAAGTCTAGGTGTGACAGTCAGGTCACATCTAATCTGTGGGAAATAGCAACAAGATGCTTGGTTTTGTCAAGGTCAGTTACACACTTGGATGCCTCAGAAACCCTATGAATGAAGCCCATTTAGTCTTTAGGTACCTCCAGAATTGGGTTGTAGCTGAACAGAAGTTAAGAGGATGGATGTTTTATGTCTACAGACTCACATCACCTTTGGTTTTACTTCTGTTGTCACATTGCTACTCATACACAATATCAACACACTCTAAGGTTAGCTCACACATTATATCCCAGCATATTTAGTGAATAAAGCACAGATAGAGGAGTTGACATTTGAGTTCTGGTTTTGTTGATGACTTTTATACCGTAATCTTTCTGTTCTGCAAAATGGGAATATGAAATCTAATTAATGTTAAAATTAGTTTTCACTTTGCGCTTCTGATTACAGTCCATCAGCTATCACCAAAGAAGAGAACATATAACTTTGGAGGAAGAAAACCATTGCAACTCTGATCAGTGTTCTAAGTCCTACCTGCATTTTTGAAGGTATCTCCTGAGCACTCAAAGGCAGTAACTTGCTTCCCATTCCAGAATACTACAGCATCCTAAAACAATTAAAAAAACCAAAAAGAATATACACATTCAGTTTCTTTTAGAATCATATAGGAATTCATGCAATAACACAGCGAGACCTTCCACACAATAGTCACCACTTACTAGTTCCTATGTATATTGGTTTGGAAGGCTTTTGGTAACCCAGAAGTTCTCTGGTCAGCACCTAGAGAAGTACTGAGTCACTGTAATATCTCAAAAATCAGCTCAGTACTGAGTACTGAGGCTCTGTGATATCTGAAAAATACCACAGCATCATTGCTACTGTCATAATACTTCCATAACACCATTAACTGAATATCAAAGAAGGGTTATATAAAAGACTTAAAGTTTGGTCTCCAGATACCTAACTAGGCAACCGATCAAGCAAATGAATAAAAAAAACCAATTAACCTTAGTAGCAAAGACTCCATTAACGTTCATATCAACATGAAGACTGTGTGTGGCTCCTGTGCTGAAGATGGTCACGTTGAACAGGCTGGGAGACACCTGTACAACGGCCACTTGCTGATGAAAATGAGATGCCGTGGCCTGCTCACTGAGGATCACAACAGAGCTGAGGGTGTTCACTGCCAGCAGGTTTTTTCGGGACCCCCACTGCACACAATGGGAAGAGAAAAAAAAAGCACAATACACAATTTCATCTTGAACAGCCACAGCAAGACAGATGACAAGGGGTAGGATAGAATAAACATTTTTACACATACACAAAGCCCTGCTATCTAAATACAACTCTAGTCAATGACTAGGAATTATTACAGATTAAAACTACTATGCTTGTTACCCAGCTACTCAGACTCCCTTAGTCTAAGCAGAGGAGCTGTTTTTTAAATCAAAACCACTTTTCTTTCCTAAGACATTCTTGCACCACCTTACATTTACTACTACATATTTAAAGGACATCATAATGCTGTGATCTGTAAAAGCAAGTTGCATGCATAGTTTCTTTTGTGATTACCATATTCTTTTCTGCAGTGCTGATAGCCCTTCCAGCCAGTGTAGTTCAAATTGCCTAGCAAAGAGTGCTAAATCACACACAGAAAAATAAAGGGGTTCAAAAGCACAATTCTTCCCTTCTCCTGGAAAAGTCTCCATGTTCCAGCTGATGTTTTTCCAATGAGCTCTATGAAGGTTACCTTTGCCTCATTTCAAGATTGAAAAATGCACCTGTGGAGTTTGAGGAAATTCCTAAATGGCTCTATAGAAGGAATTCATAGACAACAAAGCCTTGCCAAATCTTGTGTACTCCAGAAAGGGACAAGCCTTTCTGTCTAACACGGGATGCCTGATTCAGAGGCCTTTGTGAAGGCAAAGGCCCCAGATGGGCCGGCAAGATAAAACTGGTAACAGTCCTTGACACTGATAACAGTCCTTGACTGCGTTTGCGGATAACTGTCCTTTGGTTAAAGGAGCCAGGATTGCCCAGAGGGTGACCTTTTCCTCATTTACCTACACAAAGTTGACACCCCCGTCTATGTTAATGAAGATTTTGGTGTACATGCTACACATATATGACCATAGCACTCGTCTCTCCACCCAAATCATACTACATGTCACCTGTGGGTGGGACCCTTGTAGTTTTGGGGATAAAAGCCGGGGAACAGGACACATCATACACACAACATCTCACTCACACACAACATCTCACTCACACACAACATCTCGCTCACACACAACATCTCGCTCACACACACCTCACCTTCACACATCACACACCACACTCACACAGCCGGGAACAAGTACCTACAAACCAGCCGACGGACTGAGTTCTCTTCCTCTATTCCAGGAGTAACATCTATCTGGGTAAGCATTTGTGCCTTTCACCTTTGGATTAATAAGTATCTCTTGGTTGTAATATTTACCATTGGTGCTAGCAATATCTTTGTTAAAGAGTTTTTGCAGTCAGTGCATTTATCAAAGGCAATTCCGAACCTGTTTGGATCTGTCACCTTAATAAACCTTATTTTTTGCAACTTTGTGCATCTGTTCGGTGCAAGTCCTAGGACTCTGATACGGACAGAGTCATCTGCGTATGACTCTGTGAATCTGTTTCGGTGCAAGTCCTTAGTAGGACTCTGGGCAGACAAAGTTTGCATCTTACAGCTTTGTGCATCTGTTTCGGTGAAAGCTCTGAGTGGGGCTCTGAGACAGACAAAGTTGGCTTCTTATGACTTTGTGAATCTGTTCCGGTGCAAGTTCTTGGTATAGAACTCTGGACAGACAAAGTTATATCTAAACCTCTCCCCCCCCCCTTCCATTAACGTGACAGCACCTACACAGAGCAATTCTAAAACTGAAAATACCTTACAAAAGTCAATGGGAGAAAGTTAAGATCTGATTCTAAGATGGCTTTAACATGCAGCTGATGAATTTTATTATTAAAGAGAAAGTAATGTTCCCATTTTCGTTCTTTCTATACTCACAGTTATACATGTGTCTGACATGGTTTATCTTTATTCCTACCAAAGGATGATTCTTTCCATAAAGCATTGTCACACTGGCTGACTACACATGAACTCACATACACCACGTTAGCCAGAAGCCATCCTAACTCCAGTCTGGAAGCTAAAATTATGCTTAAAGGTGTAGGGGTGCTACTCCTGAGCTACTACACCCCACCAATAATGCTCTTTGATAAGCACAGTTCATAATTCCCTGCCCAGCCTCAGCACAGGAGCTCCCACAGGGAACAGGCATGTAGAGGTTGACCTGATTGTTGATTGACAGAGCAGCCCTCCTGGTCATCACACTCAGGTGCTAATTGTTTAATAATAACAAAGCTAATGGCCTAACGAGGGGGGTGGACCATAAAAGGCAGGGCTCGAGGCCCCAAAGTACCTTCAGTGCCTGAGCACCGGGAGAAGGAGCAGGATGTGCTCTGTGAGTTGGACGTTGAGAAACTGCTCAACCTACAATACCAGCAAGGACATTGAGTGCTGGGAAGGGAGGCCGGCTCTGCGCACCCAGCGCTCCGGGGCAGCTTGCTGCCAGCTTGGGATTACATCGCCCAGCTTCGCCTGGATCCCGGACACATCGCCCTGCCTGGATCCCCAGCACAGGCAGAGTGTGGTTTAGGGTTGAGGGGTTTTTTGCCTGGTTTTTTGTTTGTTTGTTTTTTTAAGTCTATGGGAGACCATTCATACAGACATACTTTCACGGGCTAGATAAAGTACAATGTTTCTCAGAGCTGTAGAAAATCCCTTTGAAGTCCTCCAAGTTCTCTGACCTCGCACAGCAGATAAGGTTTATAAACTCTAGGGACATGTCAAGTGTCTGAGGTCTCCACTTCCCTCAAAGCTACTTGAAGTTTCACATTAACATCCTGACACACTGATATTTCTGTGGCTGCACCTTTCCAACAACACTGATTTAAATAGTTGGGTTTGGAAATAATTTCATTTTATTCAAGAGCATGATCTAAGAAATAAAGCTATTTTGCACCGTTTGTTCAGGGTTTTCTTTTTAATGGCACTTAGTTGCAACTAACTAGATGCTACACTGCACAACAGACCAACTAAAGTGCATTTCCCAACCACCTCTCTTTTGAAGCTGAAAAATTAGGTTGAAAAAAGATGAGGTTGGCAAGGAGTCAAATTAAGTTATTGCTGCCCTTTGCCCTCACCATGGTACATGGCTTTTTCTTCCAAGTTTTTCATGGTGCTATAGGAAAAGCCTTCTATAGGAATCACCAAAAGATTCCACAAGTAACAATTTTTAAATATTTTTAAAAATATTTTTTGAATGCAGAGATTACAATAAAAACTAATCTAGAGTTTCCATAATTAAAGGCAGCTTTATAACATGAGATAAAAACATAGTAATTGCTGACACTTGTCTGGCAATGCTTTTGTTCAAGCTAACAAACATTGGCAGCAAGGTGCTGGACAATGCTCCATGTCCTGTTATCTGGAAAATGCTCAAATGGTCAAGCTGACATAAACACCTGTATCTCTTCCCTTCTCTCAACTTCTTAGCAGATGTACAATATACTAATGGTACACACTATTTCCTATATCCTGGACCTTTTGTTACTGAAGCACCTTAACAAAAGATTTGGGTTCTCAGCTTTAACAGTACTTATGTTTTCATTTTGTAAGTAGGACTCCAATACAGACCCTATATGCCTACCCAGAGCAAGCAAATGCCATTGCTTTTTAAATACTTTCCATTCTTATGTGAAAATAGAATAAAAGAAAACATAAAATTACTTTCTCTTGAAAGGCACCAGATATATTTGCTGGATTTTTCATTCCCTCTGAAAAATAACAGGTATTGTTCTCACATATTAAGCACAGCAACAGAATAATCTGGAGTTATAACAGAAACTGGAAACTAAACCTAGAAGAAACTCAGTAATAGGGTATAACAAACAAACCAGAAAATACTGGAGAACCTAAAAGCACAAGCTTTGCCTTTTAGGAGAATGGTGGTGGTCAAAGAAGCTAACTGTTCATGCAAAACTTTTATCATTTACATTTATGATTGTAACATCCAGCATTTCTCTTTTGCATATATCAGATTGCTCGTAAGTACAGAATGACAAGGTTTAAGCTTAGTGTGACAAACAAAATATTTGAAATAAATAAAATTGCTGCACTTAGACACTTAACAGACAACAGATTAAAAAATAAATACTATAATGCTACATATTGTCATAGCCTTCAGCATTAAAAATGTTGTAAAGAGCAGAAGTGTTTTAAAGCATTAGTTTTGCAAATCTAAGAGAAAACATCTACATCTGTCTGACATTGTCACACGTAAAATACTATCTAGCAAATAAGAAATATTTTCTGATAAAAAAGCTTCTGAAAACATCATTTTGTGTGTAAAAATATAGCATTCTGATCTATATGGCACATCTTCTCACCAAAGAATACGTGGTTATACATTTTTTATTTTTGCAACTGCCAGTAAGAGCAAAATTTATGTTGAGAAAGTGACTAAAAAGAAGAAAATTACCTATAAATAAAATCATGCATTCAGTCAGATTTTTTTGCTTGTGATTTTACATAAATTTATTAAATTTGACATTTCTGACAATCTATCTTTTCATGAAAATAATTTCAGGGTGCTGAACCCAAAGGGTTTGTCAGTGAGACACACAGTGTGGGGATGTCTGGATTTAAAGGATTCCATGACTGCTAAACCTCCCAGTCGGAGAGATGTATTTGCAATTCAGTGTGTTACCTGGCTGAGCAATTCAACCCTGCCTGTAACAAAAGAGCTACAAACAGGTAACATTTCTGCCCATTTCAATTTTAGAAGTGACCTGATCCTGACAGTTTTTCCTCCTCCTCCTGCATGAGGATGAGCCTCTGCTGGTGCACGTATCTGTATGATGACGATCATAGCCAACAGCTTCACAAAGACAATCTATTCATCCAATGTTTGTGAAGTCTTACCTTTATCTGAGTGATATTTCCTTCGAGTTCTGTAGCTGCCTGGAGATGCCACTTCTCCTTGCCCTCCAGAGCCCGCATGCTCTGTTCGGATGCTGCTGCCTTCTTCCACATGGCTATTCTCCCTTTGTTCGTACCAGCTGCTAAGAGACCTGCCATCCACAAACCACTTAGGCATTTCATATCTTAACCTTCAGAAAAACCAACCCCCATTATACACAGCAGCAGGCAGACTAGCTCTGGTCTAAGGTACTGAGAAGCCTTCTTCTAGCAGCATTCATTTCTTTGCCTTCCTGCAAACCAACATCCTAGTCCCGAACTGGAGAAACAATGGGATAAGTTTCACATGGCAGGGCCCATTTTCTAAGTTACCAGGCAAAATTGTCTTTTAAATGTATCAGACCATGATTTCATTTTAACTGTTTATTTTTTAATAGCTGGTTTTGTAGTCACCATGGGCAAGACACCATTGGAAACCCTTCTAGCAGACACTGGCAAAAAAGGTGATGCACAGGAGTAGCTCTATAGGAAACATCAGTTTTAAACACCTGATGTCCACACTGCATGTTTGACAAGTTCTGCTTTGCATGAGCTCTAGCATGGGCTGGTAGACTGAATGCCTACAATGTTGGAGTACTCCAGGAGTACTTGTACCAGTTCAGTGTTATCAAAGGGAATCCAGGCTGTGTGCTGGGAGACAACTCCACACTGAGATGAAGTGTGGTGAGCATTGAATGGTCTCACTGTGCCTTCAAAAGCACACTCCTGATCTGAACTAGAACACTTCTACATCACATCCTGTTACTGAAACCACTACGGGACACTGAAGGCTGAGGTTTGACAAGGTTTAGGACCCAGAGATCACACCTGCCATGTTATTTCTCACCTTTAGCACTGCAGTAAGAAACACAGTTAATACATTCTCCTACATCAAAGCCAAATTGAACATCTGGGGAGAGCACATAGTTCTCATCTCGGTCCAAATCCCAGAACCTAAGGTACACAAAACAAGAGAGTTAACAATGCTTTTCCTTCCAGGTGTCTTACTAAACACAGCCAATAGGATGCTGTACATGGCATTAATTTGCTATTTCCATAATGCCCAGATCATTCAATTTTTAAAATTAAATTGCCAGCAGCTGTCTGGAATGTGAATTTCTTAACAATGTCCTTCCTTTTCCTTTGACTTTTTAATCTGCAGCATGTTTTGTGATATTCTCCTATGAAGAAAGGAGTCAAACGCAAACTCATCTTTAAGAAAAAAAGAAAATAAAAGGAGTAAGATCTAGCTGCAAATTTCCTCCTCCCTGCTTATGTTTCCTCCTCTGTTTTAAGAATATTCTTTGGTTAAGCAGTAGTCCTTTGGATTCCAGATTTATTTTCTAGAACTAAACATTGTCATCAAACATACACCTTCTTGATATTTGGTCTTATCACATTCTCACCAAATCAACAGATGATCTTGTCTGATAGTAGCAGATAGAGGTTCAAGAGAGAGAATTAGTGATGTTAGTGGAACAACACCACCCCAAAGAGAGTTAGAGGAACCAGGCAGAGCAAGTCACAGTAAAGCCAGGGGGAAAAAAAATACTTTTTTTAAAAAAATATGCAAAAAGATAAAAACTAAAAACATGGTAACATAGCAGTGGCAAAGTAACATACTTAGTTTAAGGAATTAAGGATAAAAGTAACTAAAATATTTGTCTTGTATTACAGTAACAGAGAAATGTCCTGAAAAGCAAGGGCTTTTTTTCCTGTGGCTGATGTTAGGACTATTCTAAGAATCAGACACTGAAAATGGAAAGAACAGCAAAGTGACTTTTTCATGCAAAAACCCGAATAGATATATTTTCAGAAGAAATCAATGACAGCACTCAAGAAAGGAACAGATTTGGGTAGTACTGCCTAAAATAACTAGAGAGAAAAAAAAACACTTAGAATTAGTTTTCGTCCTCAAGGAAACAGATTTTTCATTTTATTTCTCTATTTATTTTGAGAAACAAAATTAGAAAACATTAGGAGTTTTTTCATTATTGGTAAGAAACAGTTCAGTAAAATATTCAGTGCATTGCAGACCATAGACCTTTTAGCTGGCACTTCTCATGGGCAGCCAGAACAGCTTGAAAACAGAATTCTTACCTGATGACTGTCTCACCTAGTGCTGTAACAATAAGGCTATGGTCTATTAAAATGATGTCTGCACAATGACCTGTCTTCCCACTCAGCTTCACCTGTTGAACCACAAGTAAAAGAATACATTTACTAAGGGTAGGAGGAACACACTGAAAGACAGTAAGCATCTGAATTGCCTAGTTTAGCCAAAAAAGCTAAAATGTAAGAATAACTAGATCTGTCTGTCAGGTCAGATAGACCAAGAATTTTTCTCTGGCAGTGATCACCACTAAATGCATCAAGTATATGATGCATAAATTTTTAAAAAAGAAACCTTGTAGTGGGTTGATTAAGCATTGCTTACTTAATCATTTTTTTTCTCTTGTACTACATCTTCTCATAACTTAATAAAGCTTGCATTAAAATGTGACATACCAAATCTTATTTCTAGTCAAAAATAAGTAATGATCAATAAGAAGTGGACACTCCTGTAATACACAAGTGCCAAGTCTTTCTCGATCTTAGATAAAAAGAAAAAACACCTTAGTAAGGCAAAAGTCTAGGTTCCATCCCCCCAGGCAGTGTTCTCCAACAGTACAGTATTTCATTTGAGCCAAGGTGATAGTAGGTCCTGGATTAGGTCAGTTTGTTTTTTGTCTCTGTACAATAATTTTTGGGTCACTAAATTATTATTTGTGATTCTGTGGATTGTGGATTGTTATTTTTTTAAAAGCTTCCTAGCCTTTGCAGCTGCAAAGAACACTTTCACAATGTGAGAACTAAGCCATCTTTCAGATTTGCAGACAAAGACCAAATCGCCAAGAGGAGGCACTACTCCTAATCTGAGAGACAAGACAGCTTGAAGTGACTGATGATAACAAAACCAAGGATGCAGATTATCAACTATTTATCCACATGACATTTTAACAAATATTTGATTATACTAGAATTTTTAATTCTTCTCCAATTCACTAAAACAAGGTAAATGAAGGGTAAATGATTAACACAGAGACAAAATGAAAGAAACTAATCAAAAACAGGAAGGTAAGATGAAAACCCTCTTTCCAAATTCAGTAACTCATCACTCTATCCCACTTCCACATGAGCATGTATTCGATTATACATTTTCTGAGAAAAAAAAGAGTTGATTCATTTGTGAGCAAAAAAGTGATAATCAAAAAACACTAACAAATTCTTATAAACATTAAACATTGCAACTTTACCCTGTAGTCTGCCTCTCACCTTCATGAGCTCTTCTGCTTCTCCCTCAAGAGTAATTGCATGCAAGGACAACTGCAGGTTCTCTGTTATTACAACTAAAAGATCTCTCTTCTCCATGAACAGAAGCTTTTGGACCAGACTGTCTGTGGACAAGACATGCCTTGTCTTTCCTTTCTCACTCACATAATGCACAGAACCTGCAGCACACATAAACAAGGTACAGTTTTTAGTTAACAGTTTCTAGCTAAAAAAATCAAAGTTGCTGCTTTATATCTTAGTAAATTATTCCTCAAGAGCTGAAAAGGTAAAAATAAAAACAATTCTTTTGTCTTCTAGTTTGTCACAGGATACAGACTATAATAGTGGACCAGGGCAACAAACCAAAACTGATTCACTTTTTCCCCACCTAGGAAATCCACAGGCATTTAATTGCCATCATTTAAATAATTTTAAGCTAAAATTTCATCATAAGTGGGCATGAATTGTGGCTTCTGAAATCTTCAGTATTAATGATAGTTTGTGAAAGAAGAATGTCAGCTAGGAATTGGTACAATTTACAGCAGGGTCTAGGTTATGGAAAAGTGGTTATGGATATGAAGTTGTTCATTGTTTTGATGCACCACACACACTAAATAGAGGTTTTCTACATGAATTTCACAAGCAAATGGGATAGTGTCTTTCTAAGAACACTTCCAACACAGTGTGTCATTTGGCAACTACAGCACATATCAACATTTTAAAGCCATTATCATTTGGTTAAATTGTAATTATTAATCATGCACAGGTCTACCCAGTAAAAAATCCCAGAATCAGTAGAGCACTTTGTAAATGGTATTACAAGAATCACCCAAACAAATGGAGTGTAAGAAATCTGACAGACCTCATACACAGAATTTCTTAGCAAATCATGGTATTATAAAGACACGACATTTCAAACTAGTGCAAACCAAAAAGCCCTATGAAATGAAATAGTATTTTTCCACAAAAGCTGAAGTAGAAAACACAAATGTCTAAGAATGAACATTAAGGATCCATGCTAAAATGTAGTACCCAAGAGGCAATATGATGTATCTAATTAAAAACAATGTTTTGATTTCCAAAACTCCTGCCCATATATTACCACCATTTATATTCCAACTGTATTAACAGAATAAAAAAATCCCCTCTCACCTCCTCCCACACTGCTTCATTTTCTCCCTGAAGTCAAACACTGAACAGTTCACTTCATTCACTTCTCTTGTTAAATCACAGAATGGTTTGTGTTGGAAGGGACCTTTAAAAACCAACTAGTCCAACTGCCCTGCCATGGGCGGGGACACCTTCCACTAGATCAGGTTGCTCAAAGCCCTGTCCAAGATGGCCTTGAACACTGCCAGGGATGGGGGATCCACAGCTGCTCTGGGCAACCTGCTGTCTCACCACCTTCCTAGTGAAGACCTTCTTCCTTAATCTAATCTAGATTTACCCTCTTACAGCTTAAAAACACTACCTCTTGTCCTGTCAGCACAGGTCCTGGGACAAGGTCTCTCTTTCTGGTAAGAAGCTACCTTTAAGTATTGAAGGTCTCCCTGGAGCCTTCTCTTCTCCAGGCTGAATAACCCCAACCTTTCTTCACTGGAGAGGTGCTCCAGCCCCCTGACCATGTTTGTGGCCCTCCTCTGGACCCACTCCAACAGGTCCATGTCTTTCCTGTGTTGGGGATCCCAGAACTGGTCCCAGCACGGCAGGGGGGGAGTCTCACAAGAGTGGAGCAGAGGGGGAAAATCCCCTCCCTGGCCCTGGTGCTCACACTGCTGGGGACACAGCCCAGCATCCCGGCGGCTTTCTGGGCTGCCAGCGCACACTGCCAGCTCATGTCCAGCTTTTCACCCACCATCATGCTCAAGTCTTCCTCCACAGGGCTGCTTATGATCCATTCATCCTCCAGTCTGTACTGATACTGGGGATTGTTGGGATAGTCCTCCAGTGTAGCATTTTCTATCACAGATATCTGTTTATTGTAGCAATCCTTTGCAGTAACCTACCATCTCCTGGACCTCAGTTTTATAGGACCTTTTACAAGAAACAGACAGTCCCTTGATTTTATTTGCCATCTGAAATGGTTTCATAAGTTAAATTAGCCTTCTGTACCTGGATATTACCACACAAAGCATCAGCTCAGATAATGCTACCAACTACTTTGAAGCTACTCAGGCAGTTAGGGAGGGGGTCATAGCTTTCTGAGCAACTTTAGGAAAGTTTTCACAGTGTATCACACAAGAGACTAATCTCCAAAGTTAAAAATCTGAGCTGATTAGGTAGAGCAATAACTCTGAGATTCAGAAGACAAAAAACAGTAGAAGGTGTGTGCTGTGTTTACAAAGGGGACCAGAGGAGGATTAATACTCATCACCTAGCATGTCTGCAGTGAAGACAAACAAGGATGCACTCAGTAAAAATATCAGGATGGCTTCCACTGATCAGGTCACGTCCCAGTACCTGTGCCAATCATCTCCAATGCTCAGTCATGAAGATCATTCTTTGTGCTCGTGGAAAGTGTTGCAAAACAACCTCCAAAAATTGTTACCAGTTCAGGTGAGCATCTCACCTAGCAAATTTCCTCAATTGCATTGATTGTTTTACTGCAATGATCAGTGTTTTGGAAGCATCAAACACATCTAGACTAATAAATACTTGAAAATTGGGAAGGTTTTCCTTTTTGTTTTGGGCTTTGTTTTTTTGAGGAACTTGTTTATTTTAGTTCTGCTTTAAAGGATGCTCTATTGTGCTCAGTCAAATACCTTTTGAGCTATTTAAAAGGATGTAATAAGAATGGGGATTTTTAATTCCTCTTTATTAAACAGGTTTAGGCTGGGAATCTGTACTTTAATGTACAGGTCGCAGTTAGACCCTATGAAAACATTAACTCATTCTGAAATTATGACTATCACTAACTGGATTAAGAACTGGGTCCAAAATACACGTGCCCAGATCCACCGAGGCAATGAGACTGATCAAAACAAAGAGTCTATGCCGTTTGACTGGAACTGAAAAAGTTTGAAAGGGAGGTCCCAGTAACAAGGCATGCGGGACAGCCCCTTGCAGGATCCAGGCTCTGTCCCCAGATGGAGCTGTGTACCACCACAACACCTGCTTCCACACTGGGGATGCAACAGGCACAGCTACTCAGCAATTCTCTCCTCATACGCTTAAGTGTCCTGTGCCCCTTTTCATTTGAATGGTTCATGCCTAGCGAAGAGGCTTGTAACTCGCAAATCAAATGAAGGCAGAGCCCACTGGTCTGCAAAACAAACATCCATAGAATCGTTTGGGTTGGAAAAAATCTTTAAGATCGAGTCCAACCATTGACCCAACTCTACCGAGTCTGGTGCTAAAACACATCCCTAAGAACTGTATCCATACAACTTTTAAACACATCCAGGGATGGCAACTGAGCCACATCCCCAGGCAGCCTGTTCCAGTGCAGTGTCTGACAGCCCTTCCAGTGAAGAAGTTTCTTCTAATACTCAATCTAACCCCTCCCTGGAGCAACTTGAGGCCGTTCCCTCTTGTCCCATCTCTTGTTCCTTGGGAGCAGAGACTGACACACACACACACACACACACACAGCTCCAACCCCCTCTCAGGGAGCTGCAGAGAGCAGAAGGTCTCCCCTCAGCCTCCTTCTCTCCAGGCTGAGCACCCCCAGCTCCCTCAGCCTCTCCCCATCACACTGGGGCTCCAGCCCCTGCCCCAGCTCCGTTCCCTTCTTTGGACACCCCCAGCCCCTCAATGTCCTTCTTGGTGTGAGGGGCCCAGAACTGACCCCAGGATTCCAGGTGCAGCCTCACCAGTGCCCAGCACAAGGGGATGATCCCTGTCCTGGTCCTGCTGGCCACACCATGGCTGATACAAGCCAGGATGCTGTTGGCTGCCTTGGCCACCTGGGCACACTGCTGGCTCATACCCAGCCACTGTTCACCAACACCCCCAGGTCCTTTCCCTCTCCAGGCAGTTTCCAGCCACTCTTCCCCAAGTCTGGAGCGTTGGGTGGGGTTGTTGGGACCCAAGTGCAGGACCCTGCACTTGCCCTTGTTGAACCTCATGCAATTGTCCTCGGCCCATCGATCCAGCCTGTGACAATAGAGCTGGGCAGTGCCACTCCTGCAGTCATACAGAGGCTTTACTGGTGTAAATGATGAGTCTCATCCTTGATAATGCAAACACTGAATCAAGCTGTAACTGAGCTGCAGAACTAGCATACCTTAGACTTTTTTTTTGAGTAGTCAACACTTGAATCAAGAGGATTACATACTCAAACCACCTACCAGAAACATACTCATCACAATACTTGTCACACACGCTGGCTCCTGTCCAAAGTGTTAACAGGTTAGAGAGATAGAAAGCATCATGAGAACAACTGGGGGAAGGAAGAAAATGAGCTGGGAGCAAACGAGTACCCAGAACAGTAAAAGGGAGAGGAAAAGACAAGTGGCAGGGAAGCAACAATATTAGGAAGAAAACTAACTAAACAGATACTCAGACTTTTTTGCTTCCTTAGACTGAAGCCTCATTTCAAAGCATAAGAGAAACGTAAATTAATAATTTATTTTAAAAGGTATGTTCTAGCAGCATTTGTCTATTTCTAGAAAAAAACACAACACACATGCATTATTTTGAAGCTTTGCACAAAATGCTGACAACTTCTAATTCTATTTACTCTTAAGTATTAGAGATCATTTTCCTTACACTCACTTCTTCAGGAACCTGACTATTCCAATACCTGTGGTGTCCTTTTAGGGATGACTCTCCCAGAAGATGCTAAGATTTTAACGATTTTATTAATTTCTTCTTACCAAACACTCTTCAAATCCTATGAATACTCTATCCTGTTGGATATATGAATATGATGGATATATGGATATACTCTAGATGTTGGATACATGAAAATAGGACTATTGTACATTGAACTATTTTGAAGCATTAAGGAGACTAATTTTTAGCAGACTGGAAAAGTGGTTTTGCTCTTACCATCTGTCAAAGTGATAAAGAAGGACAGTCCTTCCTGGAGTCCCAGTTTCAGAGGTGCTTCCGTTCCAGCTTTTTTCCAGTTAAACATATCCAAGGCCTTCTCATCACCACCCACAGCTGCTTTCGCCAGCTGCACAAAGTCCCTGCAAACAGAGATACTTAATTTCCAGTTCCTTACAGAACAGAGTACTTACCATCCCAAAGAACAGATGAGTAGTTGATAAAACTTATTGTAAAGGGAGAATAAAGATGTTTCATACACTGACTGAAAAAAGGACAACCTCAAAAAAATACAAAGTAAAATTTTAATACTAGTTTTCATTAGCATTGCTTCACCTTTTTTGGCATAAGCAGTATTATTTTTACAGAGATGTGAAACAGAAGTGGCCCAGACAAGGAAATATATTTTTTTTACTACAGCTGTTTCCTATTTCTTGCTTGGAGAGGAAAGAAATAACAATGTTTAAGAACTGACTTTCAATTTAATTATTCTTGCCAATGGATAATTGTGTTTTCAGCGTGCTTTCTGCTCTTCACAATTGGCAACATTGCTAATGAGAAGAACTAAAGGAAGAAGAGTCAACAGCAGCAGAGAAAAAGGTATGGACAAAAGGAGGACAACCTGCTGGGGCATACAGGACCCAAACAGCCAGCTGCTAGAGTGGGAGAAGAACTTGGAAAGAAAGGACAGGTAGGAGAAGAACTTTATTTTCATATATTTAAAAAGAGGTTTGTCTATGAGTAGGATTTTCTTTTTGTGGAACAAGAGAAAGACCTGATCTACCAGTGCTCTGAGAGGGCACAATACTTACTCGCCAGGAGGGGGTGGTCGAAAGACACACAGAGAGAGACATTTTCCATGGTCCTGCTTCAGCAGGGCAGGCCCCTGCACCCTGCCTCGCTGGTCCATTCTCCACAGAACCAAGACACCATGCTTGAAAAAGACAACAGTTAATTCATTATACTTTGCACACAGATGAGAATCCAGACTTCAGCTACTCCATGCACATAAATATAAACATTTTATTGACAGAACAACACATTTTCCTTCATTTAGCTGACACATACAATTATTCCCACATAAAACTATGCCACAAGGAATAAAAATTATCTTTAACATTATAGTATTTGCTTATTTAAAATCGAGTTATCTAAAAAAGCTTGTTGGTCATATCCATTCTTAGTAAAACAACATTGCCAGAGCAATTAAATGGAACAGCCTTGGTTCTCCTCTGCAAGCAGCATATTTGTTTAGGTAACTCTACCTTTTTCTTGCAAGTAGTCCGACTGCTAAAATAAAAGATATTGAGATAAAGAATAGTAAAGCATGAGATATGCATCCCGGAGTAAGTGCATCTAACACTGATAGAAATGAGCATGGGGACATGGTCAGACACATGTGAAGTCATAGCATGCAAACAGTTTCAGAATTTCTGGAGCTCTCCTTTCAGAGTGCAAGTGCAAGAAAAATTCATTTTTAGAAACAGAACTCAGTAACCAGACGAATTGTAGATGCTAAAGAAAGGAAGACTGGTTAGCTAATTAATTCCACAGCAGTCAATATGCTGGCCCTCAGAGCCTGGCCCAGGGTCTGAAGGTAACGGGCATTCTGCAGTGCCAGGTCAGAATGAGCATCAAACCCCTGGGGATTGGAAAGAATGGAGAAAGCAGAGAAGCAGAAAGACAGTTCAGCATGACAAACACATTAACCATCTCAACAAAATTACTTGTGCTACAGCCTCACAGCTGGAATTTTAAGATTATTATTTGCTGTTGTTGTTATTACTTAGGGAACCAAGCTGCATTTGGAGGCCCTCTGTGTAAGCATTACATGAAAACACCAGCAGCAATTTGCAATATAAAGTTCAATCTCATTTTACTTATTACAGTTTGCTCTATTTTTCTTTTTTGTTTTCAACGGAGTAGCAGTGGTAGCTCTAAACACTTAATTCTTCACAATCCCAACTAGAAGCCACACAAAATGCAGCTGAGGCCTTCCAAAGGAACATTTCCTTCTTTTTTTTCCCTCTAAGAATCAAAAATCAAAGTTCTAACTTATTTCAGCAGTAAGATGATAATATTTATATGACCCAAAAATGTTTATTAAGTGCAATGCTGTCTCTTACAGCTTAAAAAATGTGACACAGCTGTGCATCTGTGAACCTGCTGTACTCCAAGAGGCCACTTGCGGTTCATAACATGTTTGCTGGTTACCTCTGGAAATCACAGGTCCTTACGATCTCAAAGTTCGTGCCCTGTTGGCTCCTCCTCTCACTTTTCCTTCAGCTTTAAATGTCACCAAATTCCAGGGATCTCAAAGAAAACCTGCACCATTTATAAACTGGAAGGAAAAACCTGCAGCTTCATAAAACAGTTGGCCTTCCTTCCACCCCATTCTAGGTATCCCATCCTGTATCCAGAGAACCTAGTTGCAAACTCAGCTCTGAGTTTGAAACACATGAGATTGGAAATGAAAAAGCTCACTCCCTCTTCTAAGTGTGACTTAGGATGCAGAACTGGTCTGTTTGCAAATGGTATTTGAAAAGGACAAAGGACATCAACTTTATCACCTGTGAGATTAATTCTTAAGGTATCCTGTATCCTCCCAGCTTCAGCTTCTTGTTATAAACACTATCTGCCTTATACATAGGCTCTCATTATAGAAAGCACCTAGATCCTTAGGATTCTTTTGTGTGATTGAAACATCCATGTTGTCTGTTACCTAAAACACACATTGAGAACTCCCAATTTTCACAGCATCCTATTCCAACTTTAAGAAGCTATTTTCAAATCATTTTCTTGCAACTCAGGATTTATGACAACTGGATGTTCTCAGCCAGTCCCTTTCAGTTATGAACTCCCAGTGAACAGAAACCAACTCAAGGCCCAAATATTTATCTTCTTTCTAAAGGTATTTCCCTAATACCTGGCAGCACTCACCAAATGGAAGCTTCCTGAATATAAACCTTCGTGGGAAACATTTTAAAAGTAAATTTAAGCGCTGTTGTGAAGGACGTTGGAAATGATGCATGTCTGAGTTCAAACGTGCTGCTGTTCCATCTGCCAAGGTTGGTCTTTCCAACTACCATAACTGAAGCTCTGTGACACTGAAGAGCACTCACGTTGAGACTTGAACAGCTTTGGTTTGTCATGTGAAGGCATCTCCCTGAAACCACTGCTTATTCTTCCTTGATTAATACCCTCATCAGAAGACCAATTAGGATGAGTCTATAAAATTGTTAAATTGGCCTATAAGAATGGCTGTATCAGCTTTGAGACTACATCGTTACTATGAGCTGACACCAAATAATTTGGAAGAAGGTTTGTTCACATACACAGGGTTAATGTAAGCCGTGGCTACATT
Source organism: Aegotheles bennettii (assembly GCA_013398125.1). Classification (NCBI taxonomy): domain Eukaryota; kingdom Metazoa; phylum Chordata; class Aves; order Caprimulgiformes; family Aegothelidae; genus Aegotheles; species Aegotheles bennettii. Next base: position 166,141 of record VZRW01003514.1, read on the forward strand.
AATGTATTATCTCCACATAAATAAGGCCTCGGTTACACTGCATGGCACCTTCTTTTGTCTGGGCAGCATTTTCTCTTCTCTAATAAAGAAGAGGATAAATTAATTTTTGACTCAATTTTTAATTTCTGCATTTCTGTTAAATGCAGCAACAAAATTTTGCAAATTATTTAAAATTGTATTTTCCTCTGACTCATATATGTAAGAATTCCCACAGAACAGAACTGAGATTCTTGGACAAGCTCGAGTTTATATCAGGAAAAATCCAGAAAAACTCACTCTTTTTTTTCTCCATTTGCTGGCACAAGAACTGGCAAAACCAGAATCTTCTATGAATACTTACTCTTGAATACTAAATATTCAATAGCTAGTTTCTAATTTCACTATAAAAAAGGGCAACCAGCTCATCAAGAAATAAAGACTGTCATATTTCAAGTATTTCCACAATATATTTTCCATACAGTAAGTTTGACTCATTTTTAGAGTATTAATAAAAACAGAACAAGAGAAATCAGCATGGGGCTTTTTGTACTTAAACGAGCATTGCTGTGCACTCTCTATGGATGGGTATGTTGTAGCTGGAATTTGTTTCACAACGTCTGGGCTTTATCCCTGAGTCTGTCACAAAAACTGGGCATAGACAGCAGCAAGTAATTCAAATTGTTTATGCCTCAATTACCCCATCCATTAAATAGCCTTCAACCCTAAGCTCCTTCTCAGCACATACTGAGATGAGACACCCTTTCAGTTAAACTGATGAAATGAGTACTGGAGAAAAAGTTAAAATGCTGAGATTTTATTTTACTTCTGTCCCCTAATAACCTGCTCCACAATCCCTTCCCATCACAGGGCTTGCAACTCTTGTGTTCCACATCTGGCATTCCAGCTACTCACCCTATCACCAGACACAAGGCAGGCACCATTGGTACTCCAGTTGAGGACTGTGATTTTGCCGTTGTGATTGGGTGGCACAGCATGGCACTCCTTGTCTTGTTTGTTGAGTATCACAACTTCTCCCGTTTCCCAGCCTGCTGCAAGAATCGGTCTGGAAGGGTGCCAGGAAAGTGATGTGACCTGAAAGCTTCTCTCAAGATGTGCATCAGACACATGTTCTCCCTGCAAATGGAAATAAAGTGCAAGCTTGGTACAATGGAGACGCAGCACAAGGATGCAGCTAAACCTTCAGATTTGCTCCCAGTCAACAAGATACGACTGGGAAAAGGGGAACATTGCACCCATTTTTAAAAAGGGGAGAAAGGAGAACCTTGGGAACTACCAACCTGTCAGCTTCACCTCTGTGCCTGGGAAGATCATGGAACAGATCCTCCTTGAAGCTCTGCTAAGGCACATGGAGGACAGGGAGGTGATTTGAGACAGCCAGCACAGCTTCACCAAGGGCAAGTCCTGCCCAACCAACCTAGTGGCCTTCTACATGATGGAGTAACTACATCAGTGGACAAGAGAAGAGCTATGGATGTCATCTATCTGGACTTCTGTAAGGCCTTTGACACAGTCCCTCCTTTGGACTCTCTCTAGTAGTCTGATGTCTTTTTTATATTGTGGTGCCCCAAACTGCACCCAGTACTCGAGGTGAGACTGCACCAGTGCAGAATAAAACAGGACAATCCCCTCCCTTGGCCAGTTGGGCCACACTGCCTGGTGCACCTCAGGACAGGGTTGGCCCTCCTGGCTGCCAGGGCACACTGCTGGCTCATGCTCACTTTGCCATCAGCCAGGACCCCCAGGTCCCTCTCAGCCTCGCTGCTCTCAGCCACTCCTTCCCCAGTCTGTCCACACCACCAGGGTTGCCCCGTCCCAGGTGCAGAATCCGGCACTTGCCCTTGTGGAACTTCATGTGGTTGGTGATTGCCCATCTCTCCAGCTTGTCGAGGTCTCTCTGCAGGGCCTGTCTGCCCTTGAGGGACTCAACAGCTCCTCCCAATTTAGAATCATCTGCAAACTTACTGAGTATCCCTTCAAGTCCTGCATCCAGGTCATTGATGAAGATGTTGAAGAGGACTGGGCCTAGGATGGAACCCTGCAGGACCCCACTAGTGACCCATTGCCAGCCTGATGTTACCCCCTTCACCATCACTCTTTGTGCCAGACCTGTGAGCCAGTTGCTCACCCATCATGTAACCTGGTTGTCCAGCTGTGTGCTGGACACTTTTTCCAGGAGGATCCTGTGAGAGACAGCATCAAAAGCTTTGCTGAAGTCCAAAAAGATGATGTCCACTGGCTTTCTTTGATCAGCAAGGTGGGTTACCTTGTCATAGAAGGAAATTCAGTTTGACAGGCAGGACTTTCCCCTCATGCAGCCATGCTGGCTGTGACTGATGACTGTGTTGTCCTCCAGGTGTTTTTTGATACCTCCCAGAATAATCTCCTCCATAACTGGGAACACAATGTCTCATAACACACTTTGAAGAGTAGGCATTTTACAGGCTACTCGTATTAACAGACTTCAACGTTTCCAGCACATCTGCTGCTAGATAGCTTGTAAGTCGCACACTTTTTCCCTGAAAATTATGCAAAGTCCTACACAAGCCTCTCGTGTGAAATTTAGAGTATGCAAAGGAAATATCTGTGTACAGGCAGAAACCATTCCAGGAAACAACCTATTCAAATGGAACAAGCCGAGTCCAGAGAATCAGCTCAGCCTCAAGATGGAGGAATTATTTTTTTAAATTTATATTTCTTAGTACTTCTTATTCAGTCAGAGTTAAAAAAACCCCAACAGCAGCATGTGTCCATTTCACTTTTAAGCCTGAAATGTAAAAAGCAAATCGGTAACCATCACAAGACTGAAAGGTTATAAAAACTAAATTTCAACTGAAAGATCAATTTAATTTATGAAGACTTTTTTATAAAATACACGTAATCAGTAGCTGATGAATCTGATGTGTTCTGGATAGCACAGGGTGTGGATAGTAACTAAAATCCATAGAGAGGGATTCAAGGAGCACAAGTAAGGCTGCAAATATATATATATATATATATATAAAAGTGATGTTTCAAACCAGCAAAATGGTGTCAGGCCCAAAAGCAAAGTTGCTGATTATTCACCTGCTCCAGGTAGATATCCACACAGCCCCCAGACACTGTGCTGATGGAAGCAACTGCCAGGAGGGGATGAAGTGGGTGCCATGCTATCTGAGAAGGGGAGGCCACTGAATCAGG
>VZRW01003519.1:0-11386 GCA_013398125.1 Aegotheles bennettii
TGGGACGTGGGCATCCATGTGCCGCACCTTTACTGTTAGTAATACAGTTAGATACTGTTAGTATCACAGCCAGGCAGTGATATCTTGCCACATGGGATGTATATATATATAAAACATTCCACAGATGGGCTTCCCTCTGTGCTGCCAGTTGTCCTGCTTCCACCCTTTCAGCCACCCCCACAAGGCATTTGCTACCATCCATGAGTCGGTGTAGAGGTAAAGTACTGGCCACTTTTCCCGTTCGGCAATGTCCAGGGCCAGCTGTATGGCCTTTACCTCTGCACATTGGCTTCATTCACCTTGTCCGTCCCTTGCTTCTGCAACTTGTCGAGTGGGCCTCCATACAGCAGCTCTCCATATCTGTTCCCTCAAACCATAACAGAGGCATAATTCATTACTCCTTTTGAAGCGCTCGGAGATTCTCCAAATAATGCAATCTGGAAATAAAATTATCATCAGTACATGTGAGGGATTTAATATTAATCTACATTTTCCTTTACACAAATTTCTGGTTTTGGGGTTTGGAGTTTGCTCTTGTGTGTATGTATGAGAGAGAAAACTCACCACATTTTGATATACCACAGTGGTACCAGGAATCACATTATTCCTATTAGTACTTCTGCTTTTATATTCTTTTCTCTAAAACAATATCTAAGAATTCCATTTAAAAAGAGAAGCCTTACAAGGTGAAATAAGTTTGTGAGCTTGTCAAACCCTCAAAAATTATATGATCCCATGATATGAAAGACAAAAGAAGTGAATTTACACATTCATGAAGCAGTATCAGGCAGTGCTAGACACCTGCTGAAGGTGACCTGAAACGTTGCTTGAACACAACTGTTTCTTTCCATTGGCTATCAAGAGAACCTACAGCAACTAAGATCACTAGGCATGTTATTTATATGCCTAAAATTAGGAGGTATATATAATCCCCAAATGCAAAAGAAATTCAACCATACTTCAAACTAGACAGAATGCCTTCAGACAAGCTGAATGCCTCCATGAAAATGTATTCCCAAACTTTGCTCTCCCCTGAAGGTAAGCACTGAATTGGATTTCCACGTCTACCATGAGATTCCAGTATGACCCTAAGCCAAGACCAGATAAGGGATCTTTTGGCAGCCAAACCACAAGTAGGAAGCTTGCATCAACTGGAAGCCACCACTCCTATCTGCAGCTTTGAAAAACTCTTTTTAAACCCTTTCTGGCCCTGTAAAATGAAGATAATGTTTTTTCTCCTTTCCCTGTTTGCTGTCTGCTTAGTCTGGGAATTCTTGTGGATTGTGTCTGTCCCTCCTGTTGTGTGTAAACAGGGTGCTTAATACAGTGGGCCACTGATCTTAGTCCTCTATGCACTAAGGGAAAACAAGCACAGTGATGACACCTTAACAGTGGCAATTGTGCATCTACATGCTGCTCACAGAGAAAAACAGCCCAGTTTCAACCCCCAAATACACAATTTGAAGTGCCAGTCTGTTGAACAGGCTTGCAAGCTTAGAAAATGCTCTTCTGGGCCTCCATGTTTCTCATCCCTCAGTAATTTCAACACACGTATTCACTACAGGGAAATTAGGAATAGAAGGGGGGGGGGGAGTAATTAAGCCCTCCTGCTCCACAATTTTTGCCAGAAACTTGACCCAAAACAGCTTTTTAGTCCAAGAATTGTATTCAATTTTTATATTGCATGCTTTACGCATTTCTAGACCTCACCTGGATTAGAAGTGGATGAGCCAAAGCAAACACACATGTGCACACACACAGAGTGCTAGGTGCGTTTTTCTGTAAAGGAGAGAAAGAGAGAGTTTGTTTTCCCAGACTTTCTGCATCTGTAAGCAGGAAGGCTTTAAAATCTTGCAAAGAAAATCTGTTCCCATGAGAATTGCTGCCTCACTCTCTGCAGATTCAAGAAGCAATCTCTGGCTACTGCGCATGGGAATCCCAGTATTTTGGCACGGTTTTAACATCAGCATCATTAGAACCATTGATTTATTTTTATTGTCACCTTGTACCCTATACTGCCAAATGCAGTCAGAATGTCAATTCTTTATCAATGTAAGCTGTTGACATGGAAACAGATCTGCTGAAATGGAAGCAGTAAGAAAAAATGTGTTACTCCTCCAAGTTATACTTAGAAGTGGTAAATCTGTGTGTGTTACAACAGATTTAAATACTTAAGAAACTACACAGAAGACATAAATAACTATCTGGGATGGCAGTCAGTTGTTTACATCATAGATTGCATTAGAAAAGCTCCAGTGTTACTATGGTAACCACTTTTGCTTAAATGTAGTTGTGGACGCACTTCAGGTATGCTAAATTAACTGAAGATGGAGGAACAAAACTGAGGAGCAACAGCTGAAGGAGCAACTGGTTGCTCCCTATATTAGCTCATCCTATCTGCTGCACATGCTGGCAGGGGTACAGCCACTATATGTAGCGTAGACACCTTAGCTCATCCCCATCTATGCTCTCAGAGAGGATCTGAAGCAGCTGACAGACCACACCAGGTAGGTTTTAAAGATAACAGAGAGACACAGAACTGCTTATCACCCTCAAACAGCTCGTAGTGCACCCCAGAGCTGCTGGTTCTCTCCCTCCGGTCACCAGACAGGCAGTGGGAAGAAGAGGCAGGCAAGAAGAGAAGCCTACAAGAGGGGGCTGGAGGTTCACTCTGCGTCTCTGGCAGAATTTGTAACTTTTTTCTTTGGAAGAGAGCAGAGCCACAGAAAGGCAAGTCTGTAGCATAAGCCTTCTGCCAAAATCTGCGACTTGGAGCGGACACTGCGTCACCATTAACTTCACGCAGCTTGGGACCTGTCCTAAAAGATGCAGCACAGACCTTTGACCAGCGCTACATTTCCACTAGAAAGACTAAATCTTTGTGCTGCTAAAGCTAGTTTCACAGTCATAGGGAACAAGGCCAGAGGGGCCACTGTGATCTGCTGTTCTTAATAGGGATTAAAGGAACCCACGGTCTCCCGCACACCCACCTCCAACGTGAAAGTGAACAACAACGAGATGGAGATCACTGAGCAGAAAATGGAGGGAGCGGCTCCTCTGCCCCCTTGCCAGGTGACTGAGCAAAGGGCAGCAGAAGGAACAGACACATTTAAAACTACTTCTCTACACAGGTGCAGAGGTTGACCAGAGTACTAATTGATTGTTGATTGATAGTGTAGAGGTTGATCAGAGTACTAACTGATTGTTGATTGACAGAGCAGCCCCACTGACCATTACACTCAGGTGTTAATTGTTTTGTAATAATAAAGGTTAACTACTTAACAAGACTAAGGACCTTAAAAGGTCCCTCAGTGCCTGAGCACCAGAGGAGAGAGCAGGACGTACTCTGTGTGGTGGATGTTGCAAACTGCTAAACCTACAACACCAGCCGAGGACATCAAGTGCTGGAAGGGCGGCCGGCTCTGCGCTCTCTGCGCACCCAGCGCTCTGGGGCGGCTTGCCGCTAGATTGATGTTACATCGCCTAGCTTCGCCTGGATCCCCGACACATTGCCTAGCCTCACCTGGATCCCCAACACACAGGATCATGGAGGCATCTGGGGCCAGAGACTGTTCAAAAGTCATGGGTCCTGGCAATACTGTGAGGCAGTCCAGTTCTGAACTTGCTAGGGCAACGCACCCTCCCCCACTGTTTCAACTGTGACAGACATCAAGGCATGTGGATTTTTTCTTTTCTTCCCTTTTCCGCGTGATTACATTAGATAATGATACATACCTCCCAAAAGCTTGTGCATCAATTAACAAGGGAAGGAAGGACACACGTCATTAATTACACACTGGCCTGTAAAACACAGACATGGAATACAGCATAACGTTTGAAAAATAGCAAGAAGACCTGCATTGTTTAGGTCAAGTTTTATTTGAATTCCTGTAATAAAACATCTGATATTAAGCAACGAAGTGGAAGACACACCACTGTTTAGCCTCAATGGGTGTTCCAGATAGATCTGCTGTAACATAATCCATACAGCAAAATGCAAAGCCAAGGAATCTAAGTTTATGTGAACACAAGACATAATAGTGGTTTAAACTTATTCCAGCATTTATTAACTCAAAGGATCCCAAACTACTCTACAAACCATATACTAACTTAAACACTTCCATCCATATTGTTATTTTACGTATCTTACTCCATCTGAATCGTTATCTTAGTGTGTGTATTTTTCAGTAAGGTAATGTTGTGTTAGATGCTGGGTCAAATTGCTGATATAGCTACACACAGTCAGAGATGAGGAGACACGTTGTTGGCTATCATATTTGTTCACAGATATGGCAGTATTGAGGAAATCCTGCTTTTCTCAAATAGGGATAAGGGAACAGAACTGGATGGAAAAGGACCAGCAATGCATATCTCTATAGGCACAACTGCTCCACATCAGTGAGTGGGACAGCATAGTATTTCTACATAATTGAAGGATGGATATTGGAGGCATACATACTTCTGGAATGAGAGACAGCCTTTGTCTGAATCTGTTTGTAGGATAAGTGGAACAGACTGGTGAAGGAAGCAGAAAATCACCTTGCTTATACCCAGTTTACAAATAGGGAATAGTCATTTGAAGATCACACAAGAATGTTGCAAAAAAAAGAAAAAAAAAAACAACAGCTGCCCCCAGCATAAATCAAAAGCCTTTTATGCATGCACGCACACACACACACCCAGACCCGCAACCTTCTTCACCCACTTCCGGAGTGGATCGTGGCTGCCAGAAAAATACATTGCAGAGGGACAAAGGGAAAAAAAAGCCCCAAACCAAAACAACCAGTGGGTTTATTAGTGCAAACTCTTAATTTTTTGAAGCACGCCCCACAGGAAATTTGGTTTCCAGTTAGAACATACAAGATCGTAATTTTTGGAGCCTCATCTGAAAACATAAATTATGATCTTATCCTATACCGATGGCAATAAAAATAGCAATCTTCTACCTATGCTTCCAACTCCAATGTTAAAAACCAAAGGTACTGTTTTCTAATGTCCCTAATATATCTGAGGAGCAGATGATCCCCTGAAAGGCACAGTCTTTTGATCCTATATAAATTGGATGCTTTTGACAATGTCACCCAGAATTCTCATGTCAGTCCTACAAAAACATAATCTAAAACAAAGGATAATTTTGATTTTCCTCCTGACTCAGCAGATAAGGAGATAACTAGATCTGGAAAATGAGTGATCTTGAGGGCAAATATACCTTGCTGTAATCCTACTGCCAACTGAATTAAGGTCTGCTTGCCACAGTAAGGCATGTATTAACTCAGCATCTAGAGGAAAGCTAAGACCTGTCAGATTTCAGAAGTCACTAGTGGTCCTTCCTATGTTTTAATTCAGTATTTTGGAGCATAGGAACCAATGGACAGAGGAAGGAAGAGAGAGAAATAGAAGAGAGAGGAAAGAAGGGCAAGTATTTCTTGTCTGATTCCTCTTACAGACTGGTAACCTGAAGCAGCTTATTTTTTTCAAGTGCTCAACCTAACCATGACTTCCACCTCTGGAACTGGAAAAATCCCGTATGTCAAGTAAGCAAAGACAGGTTATCCTTTTGCAGCAATAGCTCAACACTGATTGAAAGTCTCATTTGTCAGGGGAAAGAATTGTTGGGTTTCTTTTTAAATTAACCCAGAAGAAGAAAAAGATGCTTGTTCAGACCCAGGTGCTTTTTCATTCCTCGAGCAGCTGCTAGTTTGAGAGAATTTTAAATGGTTGGCTTTATGAAATGAATTGGTAATCACAGCCTCACACACTGTAGTCTGAAAGTTTCAGGGGACTGGTAATAGGATAAAGCCTTTCACCTCACAGGCTGCGGTTCAAATTCAGAATAATTCTTAACTTCATAAACACTGTCACTATATGATGGGCATTTGATTGTTATGATATAATGAATCAGGTGTTTTTCCTAGTGGAAAAGTATTCATGCCACAGACAATATACTAATTATTGTCACTAATTAGCAGCACTCTTGGCAGTAGCAGTAGAGGGACCTGTAGAAAATTACCCATATGTTCATCCCTTGAAGGTTGTCATTTCAAGGCAAGGGGTCAAGCCCTTCAGGTAGTCACTGCGGCAATTCTTGTGGCTCTTTCCCATCCTGGGTATGTTCTACAGATAAGCCGAGTTCAGCCTCCAGTGCTGTCAATCTACCACTTTTATTACAGCTGAATTACTTTTGTTCCAAATGCTGGAGGCAACTTTGAATGCCGGGTCTAATTAGATTGTAATTGTTGGAAGATCTGAGCAACTGTGGCAGATTGGGGTGGAGACTGTGGTTGGCTCATGGTATTTGTGCAAATGGGTTTCTCGAGCACAAAATCTACAGCTGCTTATAACAGTGGGTATTTTCTTAGAAAATTTATACTACTAACCATCTCAGCCAGACAAGAAAACCTTTGAATTTCCATATGCAAACTGAGTGATCTGCAAAAGCTGTCTGTCAAAGCAGACAGCTTCACGGGTCAGGCAGCTTTCATGAGCCCGAGATGTTTTGGTGCAAACAGAAGAAGGTGAGTTTAATTAGGATCAAATATTTTTGTACAAACAGAACAAGGCATGCTGACCTAAGTAAGAACCAACAGCAATAAAGAGGTATATATGCACCATGTTTTCAGAACAATAAAAACTCAAAAACTAAAAAGAAATTTCAAATATACATATAGAAGTAAATCCTACTGTTTAGCAATACAAGCCTTTCCCTACGGAAAAAATATGCACAAACAGTCTAGGAACTCCATGTCCTGTTGCTGAATACCATTTTTCCTCTGCCTTCCTTCAGGAAAGTGTAGACCCCTCAACATTTCAACCCCCATAGTATAACACAGTCCAGAGATCTGCAGGGAAATCCTGAAGATCTGTGTGTGAACATTTAAAGGCCAGGGAGCTTCTGCAAGGAGACTCCATGCTTCCACGTTTATCTCCTGAGGTCTACCTGTCACAATGACAGCATTACCTCTTTGTGGAGTGCCAGGGAGAGCTATGCAAATATTGGATTATCTGGTTCAACGGCCAAACAATCATGGGCAGAAAAAATATCAGTTTAATTTACTTAAAATAAAACCTAATTAAGGTGGTTTGGCTAAGTAAAAAAACCAAAACAACCCAAACAAAACAAGGAGGAAATGTTTGCCTTTAAAGTAGTGAATCCTCTGTTCCCTATTTTTGACCTGAAAAGGAAAAAAATGCCCACAAAATTAAATCATTTTCTTAAACCTTTCTTTTTCTCCCTTTCTTTGATTTTGGGGTGTTTTGGTTTGGTTTTTTTCCTAATAAACCTTCACCTAATTTCGTGTCACACTAAAGCAAATCTGGTCTCCCTGGAAAATTTGTTTTCTTCAGCAAACTTACTACTTGAAAACACTTTACTGAGGTCTAGTCTAGAAAGAACTGTACAGTCTGGCCTAGAGAGATCCAGTGACAGATTTTTGTTTAAGAAGAAAGAACCAAGTTTTCAAGTAAGAAACCTAATCTACTTGATCACTAAGGATAAATAATGTGATTACAGAATTTCTTCCCGTGAAGGGAGGAGACGACCAAATACCATCTTTTGAAGGACAGATGAGCAGCCTCAGTTACTCACTGTAAGTATTGACCTCACTGTTTTGTTTTGTTCTCCTCTAAGTAAAACCACAGCTGCAGTTCTTCACTCAGAAGCCAATTTTTTTTTTATTTATTTTTTGCTCCTGCTGCAGTGCCTACGTGCAATGAAACATACAGATGGATTCCACTGGTGACAATGAAGTCCATGAGATACCACCAGCACACTCCCACACACCTGTGCAGCTTGTTACTTACATGCATGGCTGGCACTGGGCACGCTTGGAAACCACTCTGGTTATTGGTTATCCTACAGGTCTATGAGGACTGGTTGGGTTGGCAGCTGGTTCCTTTACTTCCACAGAAAGAGCTAAATTGGATTCAGGAGCTTCTGCAGCTGAACTGACTTTGGTAAATATGAAGAGATACCCTCTACTACATAAATACATACAACAAAATTAGAATGAAATTTGCTCAGAAGAACAAAAAGAAAAAATTCAGAAGTCTGTAGAACTGCAGCTGGTAAATACAAACAATACCGTTCACTAGAGGAAACAGATACTATAAGCATGTATATAGCAAAATGGAATAAAATTTACTCAGAATGACAAAAATTCTCATTCAAAAATGGGAACGATTCAGAAATCTCCAGATCAGTCCCAAATCATAAAGTGCAGTATCCCAGACTGTAAGTCAGTGTTGAAGACAGCAGGAGACAGGCAAATGCTTGTTGAAGCTTCTTTCCTCCAGAGCCATGTTACATGCAGAACAAGGCACTGGCCAATATTTATGCTATATTCTACAAACTAGTTTCCACAAAAGAGTTTGCTGCCTTGGATCACAAGACCACAATACAAATTGTTGTTTAGTAACCCATCTTCACAGACCTTCCCTAGACAGCCAAGGCTTTAAGGGACAAATTATTAAAGCTACAGAAAGACGCAATTACTGAATGCAGAAACCAGCACAACACTTGCATATGTGTTAGAAGAGTATGAGATATATCTCTGAGCAGAAACACTACAGAAGATGTACCATTTCCAGGATAACACTCAGATTGTTTAGCATTTGCAAGTGCAAACATTCGAAAGAACAATAAAAACCCTTCCACATTGCAGTGACCAAATCCAGGTAATACTCAGCTCCAAGCTGAAAATGTTATAGGGCATGGGCAAACTAAACAACCTAGAAGCACAACTAGTACAGATAGCAAGCCCTTTCAAAGTTTACCAGGACCTTTGCGCAGAAGGGGAATGACTAAAAGTGAAGCTATGAAGAGGAACCTGACAGCCAACATGAAGAAGCTGGAAGACACAATGACAAAGTAGAACCAGGACTTCAAACAGCCACAGAATGAAAAAAAATTCAAAAAGAACTCCAGAAGGTAAAGGTGGGGGCTGGGGGTGCGTGGGGAGAAAACAAAAACAATGGATTTTGAAAAGAGAATAGCTAAAAAGGTATTAAAATGGGCAGAGGCTGGGAGCACAAGTGAAGATCCAATAGCAAACACAAAAGAAGGGAAAATGAAAATTTTGTTGGGGAATACCGGACGTTCTTTGACAGTGTAACAGCAAAGATAAATAAATACATCCTTGCTTTCCATTTTAGGTGACTAAGATACCAGAGAAGAAAGAACACAGATTAAATGGGGAAGAAAGTCAATGAGAAGAAACAGAAAATCTATCTAAATACATAAAAGAGTTAGAAACTCCTGTAAAGCAAACCTCTTTAAAGCATAAGATAAGCAGTCTTTTCTAGGTGGCCACAAGAAGAAAAACAGAAGCATTTGAGAATGGAGTAGTCTTAGAGGCCAGGTTTACCTTGAGTCCAAATGCAGAAACAACAGAGGAGCAGACTAGGTAAAACGTTTCTCCTTATGTGTGTTCCAGGCTCATGTAAAGGTCAGAGACACATTGTCCCAGTTCAGCGCACAGCTATTTTCTGGGATCAGGGAACATGTTAAAGTGAAAGGACAGGAGAAACTTTCATCAGTCCCACTAATACACAACAATACCTGGGACAGTAGAGCTGCCCAGCCCGGTCAAAAATAGCACTACTACCTGTTGCAAAGGATTGAAAGAGCCCTTTACACATTACACTTATGGCACTAGCAATCAGCATGAAGTGTAACGTATGGCACCAGCGCTTAAAGGACCCACCTAGGGATATAAATCTGCCCTGAGAGAACACAGCTGTAGAAGAATACGTCCATTGATCTTGCCTTAATAGCTTATGCCACACATGAAGAGACATGCAAAGGCAGATCCCTGTAAAGCCGATCCATGTCTAGAACATGTTTGGGAGCATATGTAATATTGTAACTCTGTGTCTAAGAATCAGATTGCAGAGACTCTGCCTCTAAGACATCATTAAAGCCTCTTTATACATTCATGCCTCATACAGGCTTCAGAGGACCTCACTGCCTTCTCAGCCATGAGACCAGCACTTGCAAGAGGGAAAACATCTGCTTCTCAGAAACTCTGCTTATTATGGCTGAAAGTAAGGTGCCCAGCTTATTCACTGCTACTTCATTATTTTTATTTCTCTGACAGTCAGCTGTATCTGTTCAGACAGGCAAAATGGTTTTGTGCCACATAACTCTTCCTTCAGCAGAGTTAACTCTAGATTGACATCTGTTTAAAACTAAGATGGAAACAACCTTATAGTCCAAACCTTTAAGACTGAGCTTGAACAATTCATATTTCCACTTCTCGCAAACCTGCAGAAGCACACAGTCCCTAGCAAGACTAATTTGTGTGCTCACATGGAGAGGAAAAAATGAGCACCTACACAAATATAGTAACAGATAGTGCTCACCCAGTAATACCAGCCTGGAAGAGCAGGACTGGGAGCCAGTAGCCCCTGGTATCTTCCTATCCCCCCAGACACATGAACACATTGGACTGGCCCTAGCACAAGAGTTGTGCAAGGTTCAGGGTCCCACGCAGCCCAGGAGCAATGTTAGTACATACCCTCTACTCAAGGAGCGCATAGAGCAACAAACCTCTGCCTCTCCAACAGCCCCCGATGGAGGGATGAGCGAGCATTGGCAGCTTCTCTTACTGACCAGCAGTCATACTGAACTCTGCAGCTCCTCACCTACACCCAAGGAACAGCTCTGATGCAGCCTGGAAAGTCACCTGCGTTGTTACTGGAAGTACTGATATCCATGCAAATACAGGTTTAGGGCCTGACCCAGTTGCACCATAGTTTTTCTTCAAATACCACCCAGCCACAAGTTCCTCCAGCAAAATACTGCCTTTAGAACAGCACAGGAGCACAACTGGCCTGCGAGACACCATGCAGGGTACGACCAGCCTTTATTTTCATCAAGGCAGGCTCCTGTGGTGCCCAGAGCCCATCCACTAGCCAGGGCATCCCCCGTGCGCCATGGCCCCTCACTGGTGACAAGGACCCTGCTCCCTGGCAGGGCAGCGTCCTGAGGGGTGAGGCGCTCCCCATCCCCCCTCTGTGGGGAGCGGCGGGGCTGGGCATAGGAGAGGAGCGCGGGGAGCCACGGCAGGGAGGTGCACACCTGGCCGCCGAAGCCGGGCTTTGTGGCAGGGCGGAGAACTCCGGGGCTGGGAGCTCCGCCATCTCTCGCCTGTACGGGAGCGACAGCACCACTCGCACGCTTAACACCTGGGCTGCGTGCGCCAATTAAAAACATAAAGGAACTTTTAACGCTTAATTATTAATCCCTAGGGTCGGCAGGTGCCTTCCCCGCGCCTTTCTGCTTCGTCACGCCGCCGGTGAGCTCAGCCCTTACAGCCGCCACCTGCGGCAGCGCCGCCGCGCCAAAGGACAACATGGCCGCCGCGGGGGGAGGCGGGGGGAGGCGGCG
>VZRW01003519.1:11631-26382 GCA_013398125.1 Aegotheles bennettii
GGGTGGGCGCTGCGGTGGCCTGGCCGGGTCTCTGCAGCGGCAGCAGCGATGCAGGTCGGCAGCCGCCGCGGCCCCTGGCTGGGAAATCTGATTTTTGTGTGTTTGCTTGGTTTTTAACGATTTTTTATAGGAATCCGAGGGCGCCCCATGCTGCCCCTTCCCGCCACCCCAGTTTGGTGGGAAGAGACCTTAAAGATCACCCAGTTCCAACCCCCCTGCCATGAGCAGGGACATCTCCCACCAGACCAGGTTGCTCCAAGCCCCATCCAACCTGGCCTTGAACACTGCCGGGGAGGGGACAGCCACAGCTTCTCTGGGCAACCTGTGCCAGTGTCTCACCACCCGCACAGGAAAGAACTTCTTCCTAATATCCAGTCTACCCTCTTTCAGTCTAAAACTGTTGCTCCTGTCACTACCGGTCTTGGTAAAAAGTCTTTCTCCATCTTTCTTACAAGGCATTTTTATATATTGAAAGGGGCCAAAGTGGTCTTCCTCAGCCTTGTTGATCTTCATGAGGTCCACATGGGCCCACTCCTTCAGCATGTCAAGGTCCCTCTGGATGTTGTCTCTTCCCTCAAGCAAATCCACTGCACCACTCTTCTTTCTGTCATCCACAACTCAACACCACTGCCTATGACATTCATAGATACTCAATGGTACCAGTCTCAATACGGACACCTGAGGAATACCTCATTACTGATCTCCATTTGGACAGTGAGCCATNACTCCTTCAGCATGTCAAGGTCCCTCTGGATGTTGTCTCTTCCCTCAAGCAAATCCACTGCACCACTCTTCTTTCTGTCATCCACAACTCAACACCACTGCCTATGACATTCATAGATACTCAATGGTACCAGTCTCAATACGGACACCTGAGGAATACCTCATTACTGATCTCCATTTGGACAGTGAGCCATTGACGGCAGCTCTTTGGATTTGGCCATCCAGCCAATTCCTTGTCCAACGAATGGTCCATCCACCAAACCCATGTCTCTCCAACTTAGTGACATGGATGTTGGCAGGGTCCTGGCCTGTCTGGCTGTTGCTGATGGAGGAGGATGGTACTTGTGTACAGGAATGATTTGCTTTGGAAAACATGAGGTTGTTACCCCAAAAGCATCAACTGGAGCACTTGACAAGCTGGCCAGGGCCACTACAGACCAGGGCACAGCTGGCTACATGGCCAGCCCCCATCAGCATCCATGCTTCCTCATCTGTGGTTGCTTGTGTTAGAAAAATACATTTCCCAAAAAAAACCTCAGCAAGTAATGAGTGGCAGCAGCAGCCGCTACAGCAACATAAATCCACAGGAAAGGATTTTTTCTCTCCCTTTTCCAAGAGAAAAATCTCAGAACAGCAGAAGCTACAGTGTTGACTAGGCTATTAAAATGGTATTTATGAGGTAACACTTATTTTAGCTGCCACCTACATAAAACTTATCACAGAAAAAAAAGCCTCATAGAATTTTATAATTATCATTTACATTTTTAAAACCTATTTAACAAATCAAATTTGCAGTTCCTCCACACAAAAGTACATCACAAGGAACCAAGAGAGAGGCAGTGAATGCGCAGTTGAGTCATCTCCTATGCACAGCCAAAGGGGCACTTCTCTGCTTGCCCAAACCCAGTCCCTCCTCTGCCTGAGAAGGGCTCTTAAATGGGACTAGGAAACAGAGGGTACCTTGTGTAGGTTTGCCATCCCAGATGCACCCTGAGCATGGTGCATGGTGTCCCCAGCGCCCAGAAACCCAAAGGAGGAGACTGATAAGGGAGAGAAAGCAACAGGCACACAAGCAGTCAACAGAGTTGCTTTGCAGTGAAATATGTGGGTTTGTTCCAGTCAAAACATCTTCATTTCTACAGGAGGTTTGTTAGCGAGGCGAGAGCGGCATCTTGGCACCTGCCCCAGGCCAGCTCATGGCAAATGGGCAGGGTTGAGAAAGCTTCATGCAGGATCCTTCTGGGAGAGATTCAAGATGGGACTTTCCTAGATCACTTTAGGTCTAGTGGAAAAGAGATGCACATGAGGAGGCTCTGCAGGCCAGACCACGAGGAAAGGCACGTGCAATGTGACACACAGGCTCTGCCAGCAAGGTGATTGGCATCAATAAGCCACCCCCACCCAACCACCCCTGAACACCACTATGCCACATTTTGCAAGTGTGGATATTGCTTGATAGCACCCCATGCAATATCTGACTATCTCACATCACACTCACAGGATGGGCATTACTACTTCTGTGCTTACAGATAGAAAAAGGGGAGTGGAAAGCTGCTGAGGAACATAGCTGCAAACAGCAGAGCAAGACTTACAGCCAAGAATTTGGCCAAGGGTTTGTTCCACACCAGACCCCTGCTTATGTCTGACAGCTGATGGACAGGGGTTTGGGGTTCTCAGCAAAGGGAGGGGATGGCAACAATGATGTGAGCAGAGGTTGAAAGCCATCCATCCATCCATCCATCCATCCATCCATCCATCCGGCCCAGGGACCGCATGTTCTGTTCTGGTTTTCAGCTATCCCTCCTTTTTCCATGAATACTCTCACTGCCACTCCCCAGGCCACCTGATCTCTGATGCTTTCAAGGGCAAGTTGAAAAATAACTGATTACAATGGAGGAAGGAAAAACAAACACATCACATGTCTTGCCTAACAGAGGATCTGCTATACCTTTGGATCTTCCCCTCCAGTTCATCTGTACAAAGTAGGCATACTGGATTGCACATCGGCTGTTCATAAATCTTATTCATTCATCAGGTCTGCAGAGCTGGAAGTTTGCTATGCCATATGCATGATCATACTTTTAAATTAAAATGAAAGAAATCAACTACCCCCCAACTGCAGATCAGCTATTTAGAGTGCCAGGCGGTTCATGGTACTTCTTCGATGTTCTTGGTGTCAGAGCAAAGGGTGCGTAAGTGGTTCTGTCTTTTTGGAAAATGTTACAATTACTTCTTGAACTTTGTAATACATTTTGTTATCCATTTATCTGGGGGAGCTTCATGAGTACACTGCATAGGTAGCAGTATGCTGGAGAGCAAGAAGTTTTGATTTCACTATTACTAAATAATTTTGGTGTTTGTGGAGAAAACATGTAACTTCCATCTGTACCTGTTTACATGTAAGCATCCAAGTATCTTGTGCAGAGTTTTGATGCCTTTGTGGCAGCAGGGCTCTTCGGGTCTTTGGATCAAATGTGCCCTGCAGGGACAATCCATGGAAATCATGGCTTTGGTGTGTGGGGGATTACACCATCAGTACAAGGTGGCGGTGGGGTTTTGTTATTAATAAAAATACATCATTTACTGTAGGTGAACATACACCAGATACCAAACATCCAGAAAGAACCTTATTTCATCCATTTCTCCTTGTGCTGAAATGCACATTTGTCACCAGATAAACCTTGCTGTTTCAAAGACATACTAAGTCCTTGCAAAGGGAGATTTCGTTCTGGAGATAGGAAGATTAGTCAATACAGCTGTACAAATCATAGAGCAAAGCGTATAATGACTCACTATTTATCAACAAAGACACAGCCATGAGCAGGATGTGGTGGTCTGGGGTGTGCTGATGTCACAGCAAGGAGTGGGAAAATGGCAAAGACAATGAGAGTATTATGACTATCTTTAAGCACATAATACAATCAAACACTTTACTACTATTACTAGCCACTGCAGTTCTGTAATTCTACAAACCCACTCCATCCGTGTACAAAGTTGTGAAAAAATTATGTAGCAGATTGTTAATTTTTCTTTCAAATACCGTCTCATTTCATTTTTCTGAGAGATGTCTAAACTGGGCAAAGTGGTTTTGAAAAAAAAACCCTCTGAAGTTATCTCTTGGAGAACAAAAAAATACAGTATTGCTAGCACAATCCATTCAAAAGAATGAATCAGCCTCCTGGAGAAAGAAGGAGTAGTTCAAAACATAGGACTAAATGCAAAAAAACCCTCTATATTCTTTATATTTGCTTCTCTTGCTTTGCATACTTCGGACCTACACTTTCAACTCCTTCTTTGCAGTCACAGCAGCTGGAAATTTACTTTTTCAATGGAGAACTAGAATCCAGCTTAATCACATGAATCCCAGTACTAGAGGAAAGCCCTCTTTCCCCTTCAGCTTGTGATTTGGCAATGGTAAAGGTGCAGACAGCTCTGAGACTTACAGGGATGGTCCATAAGAGATAAGCATTTAATAAATAATCTTTGGCAATACCAATGGCCTCCAAAGGAGCAAATTTTCATCCCTCTAGGGAGAGTGAGCTAAGCATTGCAATCTCACTTTTTTTTTTTAATCATATAGGAGAAAAATGTGGCAGACTATAAAAGCAGGTAGCTAGAGTATAAACAACTTGCAAGGCTTAGCCCTTAAAGAAAGAGGCAGAGGACTGTCCAGGACCACCCTTCTGCCTTTAGGGAAGGACTGCCCAAGTCCCCTGATCATGCACAAAACCTGGAGCACAGAGGACCTAACACAGACTCTCTTCTGCCTTTGCCAGGGGCTCAACAAACTAACAGTCAGTATCTGGTCAGGTTCCTTTTGGGCCATTAGCTGGGTAGCATCTCTTTACCTGGACCAAGCTGTGGCTCGTGCCCAGGTGAATGGTCACACAGTGGGGAAGGGTGAGTGCTCATGGTCCGTCAAGGACCTGCCTCCTAAAGGTGTGTGGGCTTTTGTCTTCTGAGTGAGCGAGGTACTGTCTCTTTGACAAAGAACATTATCAGTTTTAAGTAATTTGTTCTGGCCGTTGCAAAAATCTAAAGGAGATTATTAGAATTCACTTTTTCAATTAATTTCTACCCAGTATTTTTAGATTGCTCCAGTTATCTTTGATACTCATTCCTGTAAGCTGTTTTCAAACAGTTAGGGGGCATGAAGAAGTTAAAAACCAGTAACTCTTGCAAAGAGACACAGAAGGACTCATTGTGACATAATCATGATTTAAATGAAGAACAAATCCAAGGGTTTTTTTTCCAAGCAGGCTGGAAATCAGCAGCACTGTAAGTTTTAAAGCATTGGCACAGCTTGTCAATACTTTGTATGTTACCTGAATGACATTCTCAATAGAAAAATAAATCACAAGTCTAACCTTAGTGGAGCACTCTGAATTCACAGTGGTCCGTGCTAGGCATCAGGGAGGGAACCCGATGTCTGATTTTTCTCTTGTTCTTCATTCCTTCTGGGACCTGGCACATCTTTCCATCTTCTCCTTGCCTTGTTATCATTTTCTAACACAATAGAAATCTGTAAAGAAGAAGCCATTTTATTAACTTCTGGAGCCACATATTTCATCTGCTCTAAGCTTTTCTCTGGACAGTCAATTAACACATCTCTTCATTGCACCCCTTTTAACCTCCACTTAATAAGTCACCAGCACCAGAACCTGTTTTACTGTGCCTTTAGCAAATTTCCCTCTCCCATCCAATTGCATACTGGTACTGTCAGCCCTGAGCAGAATCTTAGGGCATTACATTGGGGGAAGTGAGAACCTGTAGGGAGGATTTTTCCATTGCCAGATGTTTTATGTCTGCTTGATTCCAGCATGGGGAATACGATATGTCAGGGGTACCTGGGGACAATGTTTCTGCACAGCTGACCTCCATGAGCCAAGGGAAGCTGTAGCAGCACATGAAAGCAGGTCTCTTCTGCCGTCTCCCTTCTGAAACACCTGGCTCGTCCTGTTGGCAAGGTGGGCAGCCCAGGAAGGCGGTCAGCACAGGGGTTGGCTGCCTCTGGTTTTGCAAATTTTGCTTCATGAAGTGCTTGGTCTGTTCTACAACGCAGGTTCCTGTTCCGCACATCACTCCCAGCACCAGGTGGCAGTGAAAGCAACAGGTTTTTTCTCCCATGCAAAATTAACATGTGGTGTCATGGCACATATCCCTGGGTGACAGCATGCCATGCCCCAGCACCCATGACCTGCTGTGAGGACACAAACTGCTGCTGGCATCTACTGCTGGGATAAAACAGCAGGCATGCAGAATTACTTTTTGCCGCCTTCTCAATTTAATAATCTCTTGGTGCTACTCAGGTAATTACACTGGTGTGTCTCTTTGTAAGCTTCTTTTATTGTTCCTAATATTCCCCCTGGCAAAGAATGGAGGAAAATGTCAATTTTCTTAAAGTGCTCTGGCTCAAGATGACTGCTGGTGATGTAATGTGGCCATCCCTAAAGCCCAGAGTGTATAACTATAACAAAAATAGAGCTATTTCTTGTTTCCAGAACAACTTCTTTAGCACTATTAAGAAAAAGTCTATGGAGTAGAAAATATACACCGAACTGCTTTTCTTTCCCTGCCCCACCCGTGCAGCCCCCTTGAGTGCATTTTGAGGGTCTATTCTAAAAATATATTTTGGTCAAACACTTATCTAACAAAAGTCAGTGTCCGCTATCTGGCTTCTGACAGTGGAGAAATGCATGTTCTCAGCCTCAATGCTTCTAACAGAAGTTTTGGATCAGTGATGAGGACAATAGTTTCATCCCAACAGATCATTTTAGCATTTATCCAGAAATGATGGACAAAAGGGTTTTGTAGTGAAAGGAGGAAAGCAGAGCAGTATTATTTAAGAGGAGTGGTGGCCGATTTTGAAAATGTTCAGTAAGATAATGACACAGGGTTTTTTTACTCATCTCTTAATACATGTTTGAAATTACAGGAACCAGCCCTTCCAGCAGAGTCACTAACGTTAATGCTAAAGAATAAAATATATCAATAAAATATAATGTCAAAATATCTAATTTCAGTCCTCTGAATGAAGCTTGCATTTTTCAAACAAGCCAGACATCAAGCTGATCAAAGCTAAAATATTTGGAGCAAACTTTTAAACTCTAACAGCTTAACATGACCAGAAGCATTATTCAGTGGTACTGGTACGTTCTTAATAATTTTTATTTTCCATTTTAATACACAGATTGCTTCTGCACAGTGCTCCAGATAGGTCTGATGAAGTGAAATCTGCTTACTTCTGTTAATAGTAAAGCCATATATTTGCAGTCACTTTAGCATCTCCTCCAGCTTCTAGAAGTGTTCCTCTGAGCTCATCCCATTCATTAATACTTTATCCAAAAAAACAGCTAACTCTTACCCCTCATCCCATGGCACACGGATTGGCCACTCTGAGGGTTAATGTCATGTTTGTAAATAGCCTCTTGGGTTGTTCACCATCAGATCATTTTGGAAGACCAGGGTCCAACCTGAAGATGTGAATTTCCCCCTTCTCAAAACTGCTGTGAATGAATTTTATGGTGTAGGAATTGGGTATTGATTCACTCACAGCCAGGGATTTACAGTGACTTTATAGTTCCCACAACTCCTTACCTCACATGGGTCTTGGGAGCATGCATGGCTGGTACAGCCCCCACACTGGCATCCACAGGTGAAACTAAACCCTGCCTCTGCAATCTCACTGCTCCTCCAATCCATCCGACTGGCTCTGCAGCAGCTCTCCCCTACACAAATGGCATCAGCCTTGCTTGCTCAAATTGAGAAATGGCATCGCTCGCTCCCTCCAGTCTTTCTGTTGTGCCGCTTGTAAAACAAATGTCTGCCCTAAATGTGGCTCTATATTTTACCTATTGGCTCCCCCTCCCTGGCAGGTCTCTAGCATGCCACTCTTTGGTCTGGTTTACACTTATGTATTGCCACTTTCTGCCCATCAGCAGGAGATGGTCTCCTTTGGTCACAATTAACTCTAGTAGCAAACAGGTCTATTGAGAAATTACTGTGACAGGCACACAGCCTAAAACTCCTTATCTCTCCTTTCTGGGACACCATAGCAGCAAGTTAATTTTCTTCAGACTTATTCTAGAAGTTTTTCTTTGATAGACTCCCTGGGATACCTTGCACAGACTCCCTGGCTTAACACCGTGTGATTAATTTTTGCAGTAACAGAATACTTAGCAAGTCTGTCCATCCCACCCAGCCTAGTACAGGGACTCGAGTCCTTCAGCTTTTTCTCTAAGGAGCATCCTCATTCTGAGCCATGCTCATCCATACCCCAAGGTGTGTTCCAACTACCCTATCCCAAAGGTTTTAGATTATGGGACTCCCTCTGATAGTGGTACCATCTTATTCACCACATGCAATGAGTGTTTCAGTCAATGTGGCACAGTGTCATTCGAGGCAGAGGTACCTGGACGAGGCTCAGTAGCTTTGCCTTTCCCCTCTGATACATAAAACCCCACACTATCAAAGCTATATTGCACCTAAAGTACCTCTGGTGGCTGCCCTCAGGGCTGGATTGTGCTGTGCAGACATACACCATTTTTCTGGTGTTTTACTCCACAAACAAATCGCTCTTCACCTGCATTTAAAAAAAAATTAAAATCAAAATAACAAGGAATAATCACAATTTAGGCTTGTTAAAGGCTTAACAGTATTTCCTCCTCTTAGCTGATTCTTGGGATGAAATTTGGACTAAAAAAACCCAAAACAACCTGTGGTAGGCATAGTGTTTTTAGATGAGCTATTACCTCTTTATGTTATTTCCCACCAAGTTCTCATGGAAAACCTAAGTCTTTAGGTGCTAAAAATGCTTTCCAGCCAACATGAGGAAAACAGCCTTTGCTGAGCTGCATTTTCTGTGGCATTTGCATAAAAATACAGTTCGATTCTCGGTACATGCTGCAAAAATCAGATTTTTTTATTTCCATTAAGTTGGAAACTGTCCATATTGACATATGTAGCTGTTTTATCTTTCCTCTTTCTTTTCTTATAAAACACAGTCCTTTATGCCAGCTTGCTTTATGTTTTTGCCATTCACAGGAAAGTAAAAAATAGCAGCACCATTCCTGAAGAAGCAGCAGCAGAACAATAATTTTGCTTAAAATCCAGAACAGCAAAAATTCACCAAAACTAACCATTTAAACCACTTCATTGCAAAATCAAAGTTCAAACTGTGTGTTTTCCTAGCGACTGCTGGTCTGCAAGTGAGCTCTTAAAATGTAAATGATAGCTGTTTCCCAATGGTTTACAAAGCTGGGTATTGATATGCAGTCATTTAACAAAACAGAGATTCCTATTTCTGGTTTTATGTGAGACACAGTACTTAAAATTTGCACGGCAGCAGTGTGCTTCTGGTAGCAAAGTGGAGAATCTGCCAAAATATTGCAATAATCTAGTATAAAGTCAGCTCCCTTGCTGTTCAGACTGATTTCATTTGTACAGACACAGACCATAGTATCAGCTTTATCAAAATTCCAGGAAGGACAAATTCAGCCCTTTTAGCCCATGTTTACAGAGTCATACATTTTTTTGTAGTTCTACGGGCAAAGAGATTTCTGTTTAAACCAGCATTTTTCTGGAGAACACTACAGCACCATCACGCGATTTCAAGGTGCTTAGATATAAATGAAATAGAGTCAGGTAATTCAGAAGCAGGTTCCTTGTGTTCATTAAGAAGAGGGGAGGCGATGATACAGGCAGTTTTTGCAAAAGGCTGAGCTTGCAATAAGAGGCATTTTTACTAATTGGGATCGTTTTGTGGCCAAACATTGACCGCGTGCCCAGCCTGATGGAGCAGAGCAGCATCCCTGGCCACAGGGTTAGAACTAGAGTACAAAATTAGCCCTTTATTCATGATGAGATGCATCTATTCCCTGTCTGAGGAAATCACCCCATGTAACTTGGAGGCACAAAATAAAACCCCGCTTTGCCATGAACAGATCATTACTGGCTTCTATAAGAGTCCCATTTTCCCTGGTTTTACACATCTACTGGTACCCACTGCTACTCAAGCAGCATTAGGTCTGGTCCCATGTCAGCCCTTATGCCTTGCTAGCACTAAAATTAATTACTTAAGCCTTAAAAATATTTGACCTTTTGTTTCTTTGCTTTGACCACACTGTGACATTAGAGAGCAGAGCTTGCATGAAAATGCTTTCATTTGACTCATTTAATTGAAACACCCTTTCTCCATTTCACAGAGACTTTTTTGTTCTAGTTTTTTTTTGTTTCTTTTAGTGTGGCAGAGAGGTGCCTCTGGAAAACAGCTGTGAGAGACTGGGGCTGAGCACAGCACTGAGTATGGCCAGGTGAGGGGTGACACCGATTCTGTCAGCATCATACTAAGAAGCCTGCTTGTTTTCAGGCCGTTCTCCTTGAAATGGCTGTTGCTTCCCTTGCGCATCTGCAGGGGAGCCCCCAGCTCCTTGTTGCTGCTCTGGGTGAGCCACCAGCAGGCATGGGCAGGGAGGTAGACTCGGGTTGCCGGTGTTCAACTAACACATTACGAGAAGTTAATAAACCTGTGTACGGACTTTGAGACTTGTCTCACTGTTGTCCACTCCACTGGGGATTTGTGGATCTTAGTCACTTGTCTCCCTCCACTGAGTGAGATGTGACATCTAAATTAGCGTCATGGAGAGGATCCCCTCAGTGTTGGAGAGTCCTAGTGGGATACCAGTTGTCTACCCAACAGATGCAGACAGGGAGAAGCAGGAAGTGACCTCTTAGCTATAAGCTGGGAGAGGTTCAAGCAGTGGCAACCCATGGCAACCCAGGGTATGCCTGTGCTTGCCTGCTACCTGATTTTGGAGAAACTGAAGCAGTTTAAGGCATGTCCTACTTCTCCAGGAACAGTTTGGGCTCATGATAATTGACATAACCCTGAGGCTGTGGTGGATTGTATAACCACTCCTGCAAAAGAGCAGAGGTGGTGACTGGGTGAAGGAAAACCTCTGGTGTGTGCTGTGTTAGGAGCTGCACTGATAGCAGCACAGAGAGGAAGGCACTCAAGCTGGCAGAGGAAAAAACAATTAAATCTTTGCAGGACCAACTAACAGCAGAGTGTGAGAAAAATGAGAGTTTACTTGAGAAAAACAATAGTTTTCATGAGAAAAATTACAGTTTACTTAAACAGCTAAATGCTGAGCTTAACACCATTCAGCGGCTTCACTCAGCCTTGTCAGAGGTGCTGGACCAGGAGAAGATTTTATGGTCTGAATTGGAGGAAGAGGGGCAAGGATCTCCCAACTGCACTGACAGATTCAGTTCCAGACAGTGAGTCTGGATTTTCAAGTTTGGCACAGCTGGCTGAGAAACAGGGCTTATAATTCCCGTATCCAGTTAAGGAGTTAGAGAAAAGCCGAGAAATACTGTACCCTGAATGTGAGGAGGCAAAAATGAGACCATTGATAAAAACTGAAACCACTGGTCAAGTGGGGGGAGCTCTGCAAGTTACCACCTGAACGGTGCCATATTCGGTATCCGAACTATGTAAAATCCAGGTAAGATATATCAGGCTAGCTCAAGAAACTGAGACAGATGATGTGTGGAGAGTGTCACTGACTGGTGGCGATCGAGTTTTGCTGTCAGAAGATGAAGCCCAAGGATACTGGGGACTGAGAGTTTTTCAAACTACTGATGACAACAGAGAGCCATGGTCATTAGCCCATCAGGCTGCCTACTGGGCAGAGGGGCTGGACCCCCTAGAAAGAGGGGAACCAGTACGTATGGAGACTCCAGCTATAGAACATTTGACTGAAAGTTTGCAAAAGGCTAATCCTGATCAAATGATGCCCTTGATCCAGGGTCTCCTGATGCTCCTGGACCTCCACAGATGCCTGTGGCAAAGAACACAAAATTAACACCAGATGGATTGTCCTGTCCTTCTAACCAGTTCAGTCAATGAACCAAATTTGTTCTTTTCTGTTTTTCTTACAGGAAGAAGAACAGAATTCCAGGAATCAGACAGAGACTCCCATTTTGTGAAGAAAACTTTTAACCATTACTGTTTTGTTATATATATATATGTTTGAAGAGCATTGATCCAAGACAACAAGGGATCTATGTGACTCTTAACCATTTCAGTAGTTCCATGCATTGAATACATCCTGTTAATTATTATTCACCTTTATGTATATTTTTTTCGGATTGTTGGAAACCCACTGTGGGACTTAAATTCTTGGTTGTTGAGTGGGTTATCTTTTGCATTGTTCGTCTGATTTTGTTAAGTCTGTTCTTCTTTACCAGGGAAAGATGATGTGGAAGAAGTTTATATTCTTACTTTGTGGAGGTATAATCTTGCCTTAGACAAGGGAGAATTTGGACAATCAACCCAGCTTGACATGGGAATTAATTTGAGGGTTTATGCATATTTGGAATCATACTAATGAAGGGATGTGTGTCAAAATTCCAAGCTTCGTAGAACAGGGAGTCAAATTTTCCTTGATCCCCATAAATTTCTCATTATTGGATAATTATCAGAAAATTAGTAATGGTAGTTGGGGCACGATAGAGGCTCCTTTTGAATATGAGCATGACAATACTTTTATCATATTTAGTGGTTGGAGAAGTGATGACATAGCCTTTTATGAAGTCCCCATCAGGGTCAAATGGCCTCTTTTGATAAATGCCACTTGTACTTGGTGGAGAAAGGAAGTTAGTCAAGCAGTCGTGATAAATTATACTCTCCTGCAATGTCCCAAAGGATTTGAGAAAGCATATAATGAGACACTGAAAAGGGAACACAGCTTCAGGCCACCCTGGTTTAGAATAATAGGCTGTCCATTGTATCATAACATTTCCTGTAACCAAGTCCCCTTTTGGCCAGCTTCAGTTGAAGTACCCCCATTTGAACAGCTTTACGCTTGGAAATGGGAATCACCTTGGTGCATCCAAATTCCAAACAAAAAAGGCAGCTATCCCAGGGATACCAATAATCACCCTGATTGGGGATGGTTGGCCAAGCTATTGTTATCAAGCTACAGACCCCCTTTTTTAAATCACGAGTTGCTGGATCTTCCAGTAGTTGAGGAAACCAATTTGTTGAATTGTACTTGCGTAATTAACTGTTCTATAGGTGCCAGAGAACCCGTTGAAACTTGGGTAATACCAGAATTAAGAACCCTTGTTCGGGACATGTAATTGCTGGGGATACAGGAATTTCAGTTATATAAACCAAGACCAGTGATGTAATCAGACCACTGACCACATCCAAGTTTGGTTGGAATGTGGGATCCCTATAAGCCACACACCTATCCCAAGGGAATGGAATAAAACCATTCAGGCCTATCGAGTGACAGGAAAGGACATGTGTAAAGCTGCTTGATACACCACTACAAAAGGTACAGTATGGGGATGCTCAGATGGAAAAGTGTATTCTCACCTTAATATCATACAACATGCAGGGTTGAGGTGTGGAGTAGGGGTTCCTACTATGTGTCCCAACCATCTATTTAACTATTCTCAAACCCTCCCGAGCAGGTGAAACCAACATATTAACACTCCCTATGATGCAAAAAATTGGATTACTAATATCCAGTATCCTGATTATTATATTGGGGACAACAAGTAGGACTTCTCCCCAGCAGACACCAAATTGCATAGACCCAGTAGACACCAAATTGCATTGGGAAGTCTGACCTGGCAAGTCCACATATTGTCCAATTGTTCTTGTCATGAGTTTGGAGAAGTAAATAAGCAACTCCAGCAGGTATCAAAAACATCATTGCAAAATTGGTTAGCCTTAGACCTGTTATTGTTGAAAGAACAGAAAGTGTGTGGAATGTTAAATTTAACAGAGGGAGAATGTTGCATCACTATCCAATGTTGCTACCGCCTCCATTGAAGAAGTGCACTCCAAGATGAAATAAATCATTGACCAAACCAGAGAACTCTTTCAAACAATGCAACCAGCAAATTGGTTTGACAAAATCTCACCTGGACCCTGGTTTTCTTCCCTGCTACAATCTTGGGGACTCACTGGGTGGGGAAAACAGTTGGCACAAATTGCTATGACTTTGTTAATTGAATTTGTGTTTTTGATGATTGGCATAGCTATAGTCAGATGTATAATTTCTCACTTACTATCTTCTCTTTCCTTTGTCTTCTCTCTGTCTGTCCGCTATGTTCACATAACCACTCTGAAGGATGAACTGAAAAATATATAGGCTGTGCGTTTTGGGCCATGGGGTGGTGCAAGGAGCAAGCCCCAAGTGATTTCACTGTGAGCCCAGACAGCGTTCCGAGAGATAAAACAGAAGTCACAGGAAAGAAAAGATGGCTTAAGACGAAGACTATGATTACCTGCACCCACTCAATCAAGAGTATCTGATGTTTGAGCCACATGGTGGTGTAAGGAACTGAGAATTGAAAGGGCTAATGTCTCAAACATCAGTTGGAACAAAAAGAAGAGGTAGTAGGAGTGGAGTGCTGCCAAGAGGGATGTGGGAAAGCATTGAAGGACACTCACCCAGGCCTCCTTCTGCAACACCTGCTTTTCTGAGGCACACAAAGAAGTTTGCTTCATGAGGCCACCGAGTAAAATACAGGGTCCATGCGACCCCTTACTTAAATGTGGGAAGGGTTAATGCTTCCCTCCCCATGCTGCATGCTCCCTAATGCCCCCCCCTGCCTACCATGCAATTTAGCTCGGGACACAATACCTGGAGGTGATGCCTGCCCCTGAGGCACAACAAAAGGCCCCAGCATCAGTGCCCATCACCTGAGGAACCAGACCTGAGCCAATGCTGGAACCAGGGGTGGGGATCTGGATCTCTGTTACTATCTTTCTCTCTCTCTTTCTCTCTTTTTTGCTTTTTTTCTCTTTTTCTTTTTCTTGTTAACACAAGTGACATCATATCGCCTGCTATAATTATTTGTATCCATATTAATACATTTAGAGAAGTAGGGCTGGAAGGAGCCTCAATAAGTTCCCCTTCTGCAGGATTGGTTATATTTGTGTCATTCCCAGCAGAATTTTTTTTCTAGGCTATTCTTGAAAACGTATGGGGATGGAGATTAAAGATA
>VZRW01003521.1:25565-43609 GCA_013398125.1 Aegotheles bennettii
CCCTCTCCCCACAGGTACCCTGCCGGCTTCGTCTACATCTTCCTGGGGCTGTACTACCTGACGGGCCGCGGCGCCGACCTCCGCCTGGCGCAGCACCTCTTCGCCGGCCTCTACCTCCTCAACCTCCTCCTTGTCTTCCGCATCTACTGCCGAGCCAACAAGGTACCCGGCGCCAGGCATCCCAGCCGGCTCCCTGCTGCTCCACCAGCTCCTCACCCGGGCCTGGAGGGGCTCGGTGGCAGCGAGGGGTCCAGGACAGGCTGCTGACTGCCCTCCCGTCTCTGTCCCCTGCAAGGTCCCCCCGTACGTTTTCTTCTTCATGTGCTGCGCCTCTTACCGCATCCACTCCATCTTTGTCCTGCGGCTCTTTAATGACCCCGTCGCCATGGCTATCCTCTTCCTCGCCATCAACCTCTTCCTGGAGGAGCGCTGGTCCTGGGGCTGCTTCTTCTTCAGGTGAGGGTCTGGGGGCAGGGTGGGGGTGAACAAGCTCAGCCCCAGCACTACCTGGGAGCCACAGCAGTAACACAGCTTCCCGCTCAGCCTGGCTGTGTCCGTGAAGATGAACATCCTGCTTTTTGCACCTGGACTTCTCTTCCTCCTCCTCCAGCGGTTTGGTCTCCTGGGCTCTATCCCCAAGCTCTGCATCTGTGCTCTGCTCCAGGTGGGTCCCTGCTTGCATCAGCCGCAGGGGGTAGGGGGCTGCCTTGCCTGCATGGCAGCATCCTTCCTGGTTATCCTGGGGGCTGGGGACCTCCGGGTGGACATACAGCAGCACCACCGTCTGAGTTGGCCCCATACAGCAAGCTGGAGGTTGATAAATAATCCAGTTCACTGGGCCCCCATCTTGGGCTGACTGTCCCTATTGCCCCATACGGTGCTGGGGTTCTCAGGAGGTGGCAAGGGTGACAGAGACCTGGCTTACAGCTGGTGTGAGGGTGCTGATGTGTCTCTGGCAGGTGGTTCTGGGGCTGCCCTTCCTGCTGGTGAACCCCGTGGGGTACCTGACTCGCTCCTTTGACCTGGGCCGCCAGTTCCAGTTCAAATGGACCGTGAACTGGCGTTTCCTTCCAGAAGAGGTTTTCCAGAATCGGGCTTTCCACGCCATGCTGCTTCTGGCTCACCTCACTGGCCTGGGGCTCTTTGCAGTGCACCGGTGGCACAGGTGAGACCCGGGGCTCCCCAGGGGTGGTCCCTGTCAGCCCCTGTGGTGCAGGCTATGGGTCCACTGCCCCCACAGTGCTGCAGTTCCGGGGTTGCAGGTAGGAGGGGGGGAGGGGTGTTACTGTTTTGTTTTGGGGAGCACGCTGCTCAGGCATTGTGGCTCACAGAGGAAGGTTGGGGTGGGAAAGGCTTTAAGCAGCTGAGATCAATGTTTGTGCTTCCCTCTCAGGTCCAAAGAGAGCATCCTGGCTCTGCTGAAGGATCCTGCTGAAAGGAAACACACATCCCCTCCCTTGAGCGTCAACAATATCCTTTGCCAGGGTGGGCAGCAAGGGGTGGGGAGAGGGCAGGGCAGGGCAGGATGGACCTTGAGCTCGGCCTTTGCAGGCCTCTGGTCCTGTCAGGACCAGCCTGTCCCCGAGGGAGATGCTGCGAGATTGCACCTCCAGCCTCCCGCAGTTGTCCCCTTAACACCAGCGCAGAGATCATCTTCGTCCTCTTCTCCTCCAACTTCCTGGGTGTCTGCTGCAGCCGCTCCCTGCACTACCAGTTCTACGTCTGGTATTTCCACACGCTGCCCTACTTACTCTGGTGCACCCCTACCTCCAAGCTCGCCCACATGCCCAAGTATGTCCTGCCAGGGAGGGCGACCCGGGGAAGGGTCTGCTGGAGGGGCTGGGCTGTCCCCCCCTGTGCTGACCCCCAGTTTTCCCCCCTGCAGGGTGCTGCTGCTGGGTGTGATTGAGCTCTGCTGGAACACCTACCCCTCCACGGTCTGCAGCTCCCTCTCCCTCCACATCTGCCATGGACTGGTCCTGCTCCAGCTCTGGTACGGCACAGCCCCCTCGCCAGCACCGCACACCCCCTCGCCGAGCAGGAGGCCCACAGCTGTCTCCAAGAAGGCTCAGTGAGAGCATGGCTGGCCAAATGGTGGGAACTGGCCTCTGGGACTGCTCCTTCTGCCCGAAATTTCCCCCTCCGGCTCCCAGGCTGCCTCCAGCCAGTCCAGGAGGGCGGTGAGCCCTGGAACTGTGTGAAGGGGGCCGGGTGGGGACTACCAACAGGCAGGACTTCCCCAATAAATGGGGCTCTGTGTGACCTTCCGCGGCCACAGCATCCTCGTGCTGTGACGGTGTCGGGACGGCTGGGCCTCCACCTGCCCCACCTGGGGGGAGGCAGAGCAGCTGCCAGGGCCATGGGAGTTCCCTTCCCAGCTTCCTTGGTGAGGTTAACACAGAGGATCTGCAAAACCGCTTTGCCTCAAGGTTTGAATTGCCTCAATACACCCCAGGGATCCCTCCAGCACCGCTGTTCCTAGTCCACTGTCCACTCCCTTCCATGGAAGAGGGCTGGGAATGGGGTGACTCCCCCAGGGATTGGTGAGCCCCAGCACAGCCTGAACGTGGCTGATGGCTCCCTGCCCCTAACAGAGACGTGCACAGGCAGCCTGGAGCCAGACGTCTTTATTGGCCCCTCGGGCACCCGTCAGACGTTGTTGGGGTTGTAGCACAGCATGTTCAGCTTGATGTTCTCATCCCAGTGGCGCAGCAGCAGGAACAAGTGCCGGGCAGCCCCTTTGAGGCAGCCCACGTCCACCCCCTCAGGCAGCCGCTGTGCCTGCAGCCACGCGTCTGCCTTGGCCGCCACCAGCTCCCACTCCTCGAAGAAGCCGGCACAGCGATGCTCCAGCCACGCCAAGGCCACCGCCGTTGCCCAGCTGGCACTCTCCAGGTCCTCCGGCCCCACGTCCTGCCAGCTCACACCAGCCTCGGAGGGGGCGGCCGAGTGGGGGCCAGTGTCGGACTCGGAGCCGTGCCCGCTGTCCGCCTGCGCCCACACCCCTGCGCTGGGCACCTCGGAGCAAGTGCTCCGGGATGGGGGTGAGCCAGGCTGGAGGGCTGGGGTGGGCTCCTCGCCCTCCTCACCACCGGGCCCTGCTTCAGGGCTGCTCCTGGCCCCCGGGGACGTGGGGCTGAGGCTGGCACGGTGGGAAGCGTAGGGGGATGCCCGGCGCAGGCGATCCAGGGGGATCTGCACCACTTCAGAGAAGCCCTCAGTCAGCTGGAATGGCCCCTGGGCTTGCTGCAGCTGCACCTGCAATGGGGGGACAGGACTGGAGGGAGCAGGCAGGGGCACAGAGCTGCTGTGGTCCCCAGCACTCAGTGGTGGGGGCTGCAGCAGTGTCCCTAGGGTGCAGGGACTGCCCGGCACCACCACCCATTCAAGGTTGCAGCAGGGCTGAGCAGGCACCCATCAGGTTTGCATCCACTGCTGGGCATTGCCTGGGCAGCTCGGCTGCAACCCAGCAGGGAGGGTGCCTGCTCAGCCCCTGGGTGGGCTGGGGACAGGGACGGGGTCCCTACCAGTGGGAGGTAGTCGTGGCTGGCGTGGTTGCTGGAGCGCTCGCTTTCGGGGCTGAGGCACTGCGGGCGCAGGGCCAGGCTGGGCCCCCGGCGCCTGCCCAGGCTGAACCTGTGGGGCAAAGGGGTGAGGGGCAAAGGGGTGAGGGGCAGCTGGACCCTAACCTGCTGTGGGGAAGGGGCTGGAGCTCCATCCAATCCCCCCCCACTTTACACTGCAGGAGCTGGGAGGGGACCCCAGATCAGCAGCACCCAAGGAATGGCACTGTCCCCCAATATGTGCCATTTTTGAGCCCCTGCATCCTCACCTGGAGCCGGCAAGGCTCTCCGTGGATTTCTGGGAGCCCATGGAGGTGGTGGAGGGGCTGGTTGGAGGCCCTGCAAGGGAGAAGAGCATGGGGGGGGCCATGGTGCACCCAGAGGTGGGTCCCGCTCCCCAGCGCCAGCAAGGGTGGCTCAGGCCACACGCCCTGGTCATTGAGGGCAGAGCACAGGCTCCAGCTCTCAGCCACCAGCAACACGGGGCCAGGGCACCCCTGTCTCCCCCATCCACCCCCCAGCCCAGGACCCACCGTTGGAGCAGTTCTGCTTTTCCCAGGTAGGGGAGGAGGCGCTGGCTGGAGACCCCGGGGGCTCATCTCGCTCTGCAAAAGACCAAAGTGCTGAGGGCTCCTGGGACCCTCACGGCCCGAAGCTGCTGCCCCCAGTGTCCCCCCCAGTACAGGGCAGAGTCTGGCACCCGTTTGCAGGCACCCACAGTGCTCCAGCTGAGACCAGACCCACACAGCTGTGAGCTGAATGTCCCCAGGGACTGTGGTGCTCAGGCAGGTCCCCAGGGAGTGTCACCCCCACGTAAGGGTCTGGATTGGTACCTGCAGCCATGGGGGCCTCATCCTGCTCCTCCACATCCCGCTGCTGGCCCAGACCCACCGAGGAGCTCCTGTGGTGCCAGCTCCCCGCCGGGGCAGCTCGCGGCCGGCTGGCCGAGCCAGCTGCAAGGGACAATGCCACCTCAGCCCTCCATCCCCTCGCTGTCCCCTCCCCAGCACGCCAGGACCCCCAGCCGTACCTGTGCCCCACACCTCGGGGGCTGTGGGCAGTGCTGCCTGCGTGGCACCGTCCACAGGCACCAGGCGGGTGTAGAGGGAAGGCACATTGCAAGCTTTGCTGGTTTGCACGGCTTTCAGGCGGAACCGGCGGGCGAAACCTGCCCGGAGCGAGGGGGTCAGGGGTGGGAGAGTGCCAGGGCCATGCTGGGGTTTGGGGGGACGTGCACCAGCACCCACCCTGCTCCAGCTCGGCTTCCCGCTGCGCCGCGTTCTCGCTGTCCCGGATGACGGAGCGCGCTGCCAAGCAGTGCAGGGGCTTGTCCCAGGCCTTGGCTGCCCGCCGCAGGGGGTCTTCCCTGCCCAGCCCCTCCCGGGGCTGCAGCAGCGGCTCCAGCGAGGCTGTCACTTCCCAGGACACGGGCTTGCCGGCTCTCAGCGCGTGGATCACCACCTGACAGCGCAGCGGCAGGCTGGCATCGCCTGGGCTGGGCTCACCCTGCTCAGGTGCCGGTGAGGCACTGAAGAGGTAGGAAGGCTCCACCAGCATGTCCCAGTCCAGGTGGGTGGGCGAGAGGAGGTTATCTGGGCAACGGCAAGACGTGGGCTCAGCGAGGTGGGGGCACCTGGCTCCATCCCCGCTGCCCTCATCCCCGAGAGCCAGCACGCACTCGACTCCACTGCACTGGGCTGCAGCCGCTGTGCCCGGGGTCCCAGCTCGTCCAGCCGCCCCTCCAGGGACTGGTTCCTCTTCTGTGACACCTTCTCCAGGGCTTGGCAAAGCCGGTGGGCATCCAGCTCCCCATGCGGCGAGGAAAAGCTGCGGCCAGCCAGGGCGGTGCGTGCCAGCGCCTTCTTCCGCCGCGCCAGCTCCTCTGTGCTCAGGGCCACCATCACCTGCGGCGGGGGGAGGCTGGTGGCCAGCTCAGCAAAGGCACCGGCACACAGCCCAGACTGCACCCAGCCACGATGGGGCACCTGTGGCCTTGGCTGGAGCCACTGGCTGTCGCCCAGCCCCACTGTGCTGCAGGCTGGCACCCGGCAGGCTCCCAGGGCGGCAGGCGATGCTCGCCCGGCTCCTCATAGACGTGGGAAGGACCAACAGCACCGAGAGAGGAGTTTGCAAACATCCCTGGGGCTGACTCAGGCTGACGCCAAGGCAGGAGGAGTTGGCGGGGATTTCTGCGTATGCGGGGTGGGGGACTTAGCTCAGTTGCTCAGGCTGGATGGTGCTACAGTGGGATGCAGTCCCCAGCACGGGGTGATGACCCTGGCACTGAGATGCTTCAGCTAAAAGCTACAGCAGAGCAGCAGCACCCATGCCACATCTCACTCCAGCAGCAGGGAGCTGGGAGAGGATCATTTACGCTGCTGGGAAATCACTTACGCTTGACATTTCGGCAGCAAAGGGCACCAGCTGTGCTGTTGTGCTGCAGGAGCGGGTTACCTAACCCGTGCCACCAGGAGGGAGCATGTCCTGGAGCTGGGTGACAGCTGGCCTCACACAGCCTTGGGGCCACCATCACCAGGGAAGCTGCCTCTCCCCATCCCAGCAACCTGGCTGGTGTGAAAGCTCAGGAACAAAGCAGAGGGGACCGTGGCCCATTGCTAAAGAAGCATCGGGTGGTGTTGGCCGAGGGCTGAAGGAGCCAGACAGGAGCTTAGCCAGCCCCACCTCCTCCTCTCCAGCTTGGCAGGTTCCTTACCTGATAACGGCCCAGCTATTGTCACTGATTTCTGCAGCACCAACAAGGATCTAAGCTGGCCAGGCTGGTGTTAGCCACCCAGCTGGCTACTGGCCCGGGGAGCTGGGGGACTGGCTGCATGGTCCCCCGCTGTCCCATTCCAGTAGGGCAAAACCACCCAAGGACCCTTCTTGCAGCACCCACGGCTGATCTTTCCTTAAAATCCAGGCTACAGTGCTCCAGTTTCCAGCCTGGTGGCCACACGTCCAAGCACAAGAGGGCAGTGAGACCCTGGCTAAGTGGGGAGCGTGTCATCCCCCCGCCCCCATGTGAGCCCTTGCACCCCATTGTCACCCTTACCTTGGGGCCAGCCAGGGCGGAGGGCAGCAGGGCGGATTTGGTGGAGGACTCGCAGAGGGACAGGCTCTTCTGGCCCTGCTGGGAGGTGGCATCGGCACTGGGGGCTGAGGAGCCACCCTCAGGGGCCACGTCGCGGGAGCCGGTGGACTCGCTGCTGGTGGAGCTGCGGGAGAGTGGCCCTCGGCTGCGGTCGGTGCTGATGGAGCAGTGTGTCAGCACGTACTGCTCCTGGATGTAGGAGGGCTGGTAAATCCGCTTCCAGATGTCTCCCCCCGAGATGAGATCCGCACCTGCCCGGCGAACACACACCCCGTCAGCCCACGGCCCCAATCCTGCCCCCCACCCCAGCCCCAGCCCCACTCACTGCGCTCCGACACCTCCGTGACCCCGGCTGAGAGCTCCAGGGAGGCGTCCCCGGATCCCGGGTTGCTCCGGGGCGGCTGGCGGCTCTCCCTGGGACTGGGCATCTCCTCCTGGGAGGGGAAGGCTGAGCCCCGGGAGCCCCAGCGAGCTCCTCCCGGGCCCTGGCAGGGAGAGACACTGCCATCAGCCCCCTGGCACCGGGAGCAGCTGGCGCACCGGGAAGGTGCCGTCTGCCCCGTGCCAGGGCAGTGCCGGTCGTACCGGCGGGCGCCTGTCGCGGAAGCGGGCGATGCTGTAGAGGACGCAGTAGCTGACGAGGCGGTCGCCGGGGTAGAGGGCTGGGAGCTCGGTGGGCGAGAGCAGAGCCTCCATGCTGTCGGGGACGTACCAGTCGATGGTGATGTCGCTGACAGCCGGCTCAATCGCCTTCTTCAGGGCCTTGATCAGCTGGGGCGGGGAAAAGAGCAGTGTCAGACACTGCGGTGGCCCCTGTGTCCCCCCATCCCTACCCAGGCATTACCTTGGGCTGCAGCCTCTCAGCCGGGCTCAGGAACTCGGCGTGGCCCCGGCTCACCTTTGCCATGCCCTTAAGCAGCCGCCGGCACGGCCGCGGGCCCATGCCGAAGCTGAAGCACCTGCAGGAGAGAGCCAGGTGACCAAAAGCTGTGGCGGGGCCAGTGCCAGCGGCAGGGGTGTGATAGCCAGAGGCACCGCACCGGCTGCGTGCCAGGACAGGGCACCCTGCAGGAACCTGAGCCAGCGGAGCTGGGGGATGTGGTGGGTGAAGGACACCTTCGGGTCTGGTGGAGGCGAGATTTGGGACCGCAGAAGGCACAGTCAGTGGGGACAGCCCAGGGGACACGGCGGGCAGTGTGACCCCGCCGCAGTGCCGGTGCCGTACCTGACGGTGCTGGCCTGCCTGCGCACCAGCCGCAGGATCCTGCCAGTGTTGCCCGCTGCTGCGCCGGTGAAGAGGAAGAGCTGGCGGGGGTATCCATGGTGGAGGGGCTGCGCCAGCGCCCAGCCCAGGGCTGCCAGCAGGTTGGTGCCACCCGTGTCTGTCCGTAGCCCGCCCAGGTGCTCGCAGGCTCGCCGCAGCGTCTCCTGCCCGCACAGAGAGGGGCCTCACAGCAGTCCCCCCGTGCCCCAGCCCCACGCAGGGAGCTGGGGGGGGTGGAGAGGGGCTGGGGGAGCTCTGCCCAGCAGAACTCACGTTGCTGCAGAGGCGGCTGGACGGGAAGAGCGGTTTGACATCGGCACCGAAGCTGGCAACGTTGAGCAGTGTCCTCGATGGCAGGCTCTTGATGGCCACCAGCAAAGCCTCCTGGGGTGACAGCGGGGACCAGGGAGGGCTGCTAAGGATTGGCCACCCAGGGAGCATCCCTAGACCCACCGCTGTGCCTCACCTTGACCTTGTCAAGGTCAGGGCTGCTCATGGTGCTGCTGTGGTCGATGAGGAAGAGGACCTCACGGGTGACGTTTTGCAGGTCCCCGGGGATGTCCTCTGCCACCGGGCAGAAGTTCAGCATCAGCACAGGGTTGGGGAAGATGTCTTTGTGGAAACGCTTCTGCACAAAAGCCACCTGAGAGCCAGGAGGGCCGGGAGGTTTCTCGCACCCTGTGGCCCACACTGAGGTCTTCCTCACCCCCATCCCACCACCTCCCCTTTCCTCTTCCTCCCCCCTGGGCCAGTGGTGGCTGTGCCCTGTCACCTGTCTCTCGCCACTGACGTCCTTCCTGGCAATCCGTGTGTAATCCCGGCGGCTCCGGACGTGGGCCTCATATTCAGGGTACGTCATGGTGCCGTCCTCCATCACCAGGTGGGGGTGGTGGGGCTCTGGGGGACATGGGGGTTTGGAGCTGCTCCGTGCCACAGGGGGCTGAGGGATGCTCCAGATGCTTCTGGGGCAATGCCCCATCTTCCCCAACCCAACCAAGGGCACCGTCCCCCTCACCGCAGGGGTAGAGGATGATCTCCAGGTCCCTGTCATAGCTGTGGGGCTCAGCCAGGGTGACACAGGTGGTGGTGGCAGAGCTGGCCCAGGGGTCGGCGTCGGCTCGCAGGGCGTGGGATGGGCTTTCCAGGCCTGTGTGGGAAGGCAGCAGTGGGGCAGCTCCTCACATCCCCCACCTCACCCACCCACTGGACTCCATGCCGGTGCTGGACCCAGCGCTGTGGCGGTGGCTGCTCCCTGACAGCTCTAATGGGATTAACTAGGACAGTGGCCAGGAGCGTGTCCCCACCGACCCACACCCCCTCCTCTCCCCTTCCCATTGCACACCCCTGGGGAATGAGGCTGAGACACAGAGCTGCCCAGAGCCACGTGTGGGGGGACTCTGGGGGTGGGATGGGGAAAGGGCTTATTGGCACGTAGGGAGTGCGAGAGGATGCCCGGGGAAGGGGGCTTGTGTCCTAGAAGGAATCAGGGGCACACCGTCCTGGGGGGACACTGCCCACCTTTCAGGGAGGTTTTGCCCAACCAACCGACACCGCCCGAGCCACCCCCTACCTGCCAGCAAGCAGGGGCCCTTCACCAGCAGCTCGAAGGCAAACTCGTAAGGAAAAGGATTGCAGGGTCGTCCCCGCAAGACATCCACGCTCTCCACAGGTGCCGCAGGGGGTGGCTGGCTCCGTGCCCCCGGCCCCCCGAAACAGCTGGTGGGGCTGAGAAGGGAGAGGCGGTGCTGGCTCCTGCTCCCCTCCCCGCTGGCCCAGCACCAGCAGCCCCCCCCCGGCATGGCGGAGACTGAGGAAGCCGGGAAAATCACCATAGGGCCAANATAGGGCCAACCTGTCGTCACACAAGCTTGCCGGCTCGCTCTCGGGGATGGCGGGGACGCGGGGCGCCAGGGTGGGTGGCAGGAGGAGGCGCAGGGCCCCGTGCGGCAGCGTGGGCAGCTCCTGCGCCGTGCTCAGGGTGACGGCCAGGCTCTCCGCGGGGCACAGTGTGCCTGTCACCATGACAAAGGTGGAGCGCTCCACGTCTTCGTCCAGGACGAGGTGGCCTGGGCAGGGCGGGATGGTGGGGAGTCAGCCAGGTGCACGAGAGTGGGGAGGAGGGATGTTAATTGCACTAATTACTCTCCAAGGGGACGATGGAGCGCAGGTGTAACGAGGGCCATGGAAAGGGATGGGTGAAGCCCCAGTGAGAGGGGAAAGGGGAGACTGAGATCTCCAGCTCCAGAGACCCCCAGGACACCAGGGTGGCCTGGCAGGGGCTCTCAGCCCCTTGCTTCCCGCCACGCTCCATCCCTGCTCCCTCTGAGCCTCCTGGCCAGGAGGGCCCAGCAGTCCCACCCGTGCCATGGCACTCACCACCGGCACAGCGGCGCGGCCGGCCGGGGCTGGGCCCGCACTGGAGGCAGCAGTCCTGTGCCCGGTGCCGGTTCTGGACCTGGAACGTCACCCGCCGGCTGCCCACCGCTGCCTCGAAGCCAGCCACCACCTCCGACTCCTCCAGCGGGTAGATGAAGATGCCTGAGGGTGGGAGAGACCCCTGAGGCAGATTCCAGCATGGACACTGGCTGCTGAGCCTCACTCTTCTCCTATCTGCAGCCAGTGGTGCCCACACCACCTTTGCTCCCCAAACACTGCAGGGTCTGGGGGCCAGGGCACAGGTGGGAGGGAGATGGGATGCTCCCCAGCACAGGGGCTTTTCAGAAGCCATGGAGGCAGCCCTGGTCCCCCTCCACCCCGATAGCTCCCTCTTACCTTCCACAGGCTCCTCGTGGGGGTTGGTGTACACGAGGTGAGCGGTGATGCTCAGGGAGTACCCGTTGGCACAAGCCTTCACCCTGGAGCTCTTCAGGGGCAGAGCCTCCCAGGAGGAGAGGGCGTACAGGCCTGGCATGGTCCTTCAGCGGGCAGCTGTGGGCAGAGGGGAGGCAGGAGCTGGAGGGGCTTTGCTGGGAAAGGGCTTGTGCATGCAAGCTGCTTCCATCTGCCCAGACTGCAAGGGAGGAGCAGGTTCCCAGCCCTTCCAGTCCTGGAGATGCTGCTCTGCAGCATCCACAAAACACATGGACCTGGACTCTGCTTGGACCCCAGCCCACCTGCAGACCAGGTCTGGAGCCATGGGGGCCTGCAGAGAGCTCTTCCACCCCATAGTTAAACCAACCTGGCTGCTGGGCAGCAAAATGACTTCTCCCGTGGGCAGCAGCAGTTACATACAAGCCTCAAGTCCTGGCAGACAAGCAGGGACTCCTAGACAGGATGGCTAATGGCCAGCCACCCACTGCCCAGCTCTCTGCCACCCCACAGCAGCTCCAGAGCCTCCACAGACCATCTCCCCCTCACTGGCTGGGAGAGGAGCATCTGCTGCTCCCATATCCGTCCACCCACAGAGGTTACCAGGGTAATTTGTTTAAAAGGAAAAAAAAAAAGGTGAGATGCCCACAGTGTAACTGGGGCAGAACAGCGAGTGGTGTTTGCTGGGGGTTTAATAATTAACAACAAGGTCAGCACTGCACAGTGGGGAAGGCACTGCAGGGGGGGAGCTCAGCTCGGGGGATGATGCTTTCTGCCTCTGGGTTAGTGATGCTCTGCCCAGAGGTGGACACGTCCTGCATCCCACCCTTCGGCAGCAGCTGTGGGAGGAGAGGCAGCTGAGGATGCCTCCCAGCCAGGGCACCGACCACTTCCACACCTCACTTGGGAAAACCACCTGGGAGCAGCATCCCAAAGGATTACCTGGAGCCAAGGCATCATTATCATCACCCCATCCTGTGCCATCAAATATTTGTGTAAAATATTCAGGTCAGTCTTACCCCAGCCCATGGATAGTGAGTGGGTCCCACTCCAGGCACGGGTCTGCACCTCTACACTGTGTCCCCTGCCCACCCCAAGCGCCTGTGACCCAACAGCAGCGAGGTCCCCATGTCAGGCTGTGTGCCAGCACTCCAGTGTGCAACATGACCAGGGCGAGGACAAGGCCAGGTACAAGGGAACCATCTGGTACCCCCACTCCGGTGGCCTTCATCCTGGGAACAGCTCGTACGAGCAGTACAGGAGGCCCAGGGCGCCCTTAGCACACGGTCACAGGTTGCTTCTCCCAGAGCATCCTTGCAAGTAGAGCAGGGCTACATCATAGAATTGTTTGGGTTGGAGAAGACCTTTAAGATCATAGGTCCAACCGTTAACCCAGCACTGCCGAGCCCACCACCGAGCCACGTCCCTCCACACCACCTCTCCATCTTCTTCATATACCTCCAGGGATGGTGACTCCACTGTTTCCCTGGGCAGCCTGTGCCAGTGCCTGACAACCCTTTTGGGGAAGAAATTTTTCCTAATATCCAATCTCCATCTTTGGAGGCAGCAGCAGGACCTGGCCCATGGCTGGCACAAGGCAGAGAGCCCCTGAGAAGCGCAGAGGTGCATTAGCAATGTGGCTGCATCCCCAGAAAATCAGTCCACAATGCTGGAGGGGAGCTGTTTACCTGCTCAATTGGCACCGCATGGTTCTGCTGGCTGGTCCTGGCACCCAACCATCCCCCACCATCGCCAGTCCTTCACCCCATGTGCAGGATGCTGCATGCACTGCTGAGCCCCCCAGACCGCTCTCCCAGCCCACAGGGCAGCACAGGGTCCCTGCACAGCCCCGTTTTCCTCCTCACCACCCATGCCACCACTGGGAATACCATCAACTGGGACCTGCCCTGACCACAGCGCCCAGCCGGGCTCCAGGGATCAGGACTCCCCCAGCCCCACCACATCAAGCCATTAAAGATGGATTTCACACCCAAAGCCCTTCCATTTGTTCCCAAGGCACTCGGCTTGATGCTCAATAACGTGCCTGCTGTTTGCCATGCCACCCATTGGCCAGGACACTGCCGACTTGTTTACCAGGGACTTACTGGAGAAGCCATCCCGGCTGCTTTTTATCACTTCTCTTTACATTTACCTTGCAGAGTAAACAGGCCCCATCTGGCCCTGCCGCGCTTCGTGCTGCCTGCTCTAAGCCCCGTGGTAATGAATAAAACCAGACCCGATGGTCCTCACCCCGGTCTCTTCGTCCTCCCCCGGAGCAGAAAATTGTCCCCAGGTGCCAGCGTGGCATCACCAACAGGTCCTCGGCTCCCTCCCCATGGCTTCCTCCCCATCCCCAGCATGGTCACCGGTGCCTTTGCAGCTCCTTCCTCTTCCTCCCATCCCACCTGCTGCCCGCAGGCACTGGTTTAACCTGGGCATCCCCGATACGGAGGGGACGCAGCAGGAGCAGGGCTGTGGGTGGCTCACCGTGCCAGTGGTGAGAAGCCCTTGGTGAAGGCAAGAAGGAGCTAACTCTTCTCTAGGTCAGAATAACTTAACATTCCTCTCCTCACCCGTGGGCAGGTTGAGTTTTCCAGCGAGGCTGCTGCAGCACACGAGGTGCCTGAGCCCAGCGGACCCTCCTTGGCTGCCTGTGAAGTTGCTGGAGTTTCACCTGCTGCTGCAGCAGCCACCTGTGCCAGGGTGCAGCGTGGTCCCAGGGAAGGAGGGGGCCAGCCCCAGCAGAAATTTCACTGGTGACCTGCACGGGCTGGTACAAGAGAAGGATGTAAGGAGAGGAGCCCAAGGCTCCATCACTGCCCCATCTGCTCGCCCACCTTGCCCCCTGCTTCCCCTCCCCATGGGACATCCCCGCATCACTCTGCTGGGATGGGACACAAGGGCAGGAGAGCACGATCCATCCCAACTCCTGGAGCAGGGAGGAGGCCATGGAGGCAGGAGGTGATGGAGCTGCTGCCCAGCTCCCATGGGGCACGCTGCTTTGTGGAGGGCCCAAACAGGAGAAGCAGGGGGGAAAGGGACTTCCCTGGTAGCTGCAGGCAGAGGGGATGGGGGGCAGAGGGCTGTCCCCAGCCCAAGCCTCCGGCCTGAGGTGCTGGCACCGCTTCTTTGTCTGCTGGGAAGTCGAAACAAGAGAGCAGAGCCCGCTGCACACACACGCGTGCGTGCATGCACGCAAACATGCCCTGGCACATGCACCCGGGACCACCGTGTCCAGGACCTGTGCTGCTGCTCTTGCCCCTCCAGAGCCACTAAACCCTCTGCAAAACCCCTGCCCGGTGCCAGGAACAGGAGTCACTTGCCCTCAATGCACCCTAACACAGGCACCCCCTCGAAAAAAAGTCCCAGCCCCGTGGATGTCCCCCAGCACAGGCACATCCTGGTGGGACAGCCCTGCAGAAGGGTCCCTCGGCTCCTTCAGCCGTGGGACATCTGTGGCACAGGCCAGGGACCGGTTGCTGGAACGCTGGGGCGTGTTCCCAGCAGTTACCGGAGCAGCCCTGTCCGTCCCTGCCCGATGGCGATTTCAGCACTTTTGTGGCCCTGTTACCTCATCTCCCACCTCCCGCCCCTCCTGCGATCCAGGGCTGCCCCGGCAGCGGGTGTGTGACCCTGGGACACACAGGAATTGCAGGGTACCCACAGGGTCCCGGGCCACCTCCCCCCCCGCCCTGGCCCTTACCTGGAGGAGGAGGAGGATGACACAGG
The DNA here is from genome assembly GCA_013398125.1 of Aegotheles bennettii. Lineage (NCBI taxonomy): Eukaryota > Metazoa > Chordata > Aves > Caprimulgiformes > Aegothelidae > Aegotheles > Aegotheles bennettii. The sequence continues at coordinate 40,021 of VZRW01003521.1, forward strand.
GGCTGCAGGCTCAGCTCAGCACCTGCCGGGTCCCTGCCCTCTGCAGAGCCCTGGGGGTGGGTTTCCCTGCCCCTCTGGCTGGGGGGCTGCAGTACCCAGGGGGGATGAGCGGTCCTTCCCCGCCTCTCCCTGCTGCAGGCTCCCTCTCTGGCACTGGCTCCTTCACCGCCCTCGCTCCATCCCTCGCTCCTTGTGCCAGCAGCAGAGCTGCTCCAAGCCCAGCCTCATTAAAGAGACACACTCCCCGGTACCGCCGCCCCGGGGGGGGCTGGGGGATGCTCTCATGGGAGGCGCTGGGGGCCTCAGGGGACAGTCAACACCCCCAGAGTGTGACAGACACCGGCCAAGAGCAGAGCCCAATGCTGTGGGCTGCTCTGCACCCACACTGAGGTGATGTTCAAACTTGGGTGCTGGTGAGACCCCAGGGTGATGCTGTGGCACCCACAAACACCGGGTTTGGCTGCCTGGGACACATAGCCACCCCTTATGTCCACCCTAAACAAAGCACAGGGCAAAACACAAACCCCCATCAACTGGCTGAACTCTCCAGTACAGATACTGTGGGCTACAAGAGTCACAACCAGCTTTGCTAGGAAAGGGCTCAGCTGCCCTGAGACTGCTGCAAGAGGACTGGGCACAGGCAGATGCTGAATATCCGCCCCAAACCCAGATGTGCTGGGGTCCCACCAGGGCCATCCTCATCAGCCTCCACGTGCTGTGGTGAAATCCCAGCTGTGGAGAGCAGGAAAGAGGGTGGATTTGGGGAGAGCCCAGCCTTTGGGTGACAAGTGTGACAACAAATCCCCTTGGAGAATGTGCAGACAGTCAGGAAATCCCAGCCAAGCCAGGACATGTTCACTGGCAGGCAGATCTCACAGCCCAGGGTGTGCTGGGGATCCCTCAGCCACCACTGCCGGCCTGGCATTCCCAAGTGGGACCAGAGAAAACCATCAAATTTGGGGTTCATCCCTGCCCTGCCTCTCTGTGCTATAGATAGGGCTTGTGCTGCTGCAGCTCTTTCTATAGAGCAGGCAGAGGGGAGCTCCCACCCGCCCACGCACCACAAACCCCACCGCTGCACCAGCGCCAAGCCCGGGGCCAGCACGGCCATGCAGGCACAGCCCGGGGCAGGGAGCTCAGGCAGCGGTCCCGGTCCTGGGCAGTGGCAGCGGGGCAAGGAGGCCTGGCAGAGCAGCATCCTACCACCAGAGCTCACCTCTAAGCTGACCCCAGGCACCACCACACCTTCGGCTCTTCCGCATGTGTTTCGCAAGTGATGGTAAGAGGAAAATCTGGGTGGAAGACGCCCTTTGCCGCACACGGTAGCACAGGGCACGCTCCCTCCTCCCGACCCCTTACCCTGCGCTGCACTCAACGCAATTATCTGGCAGAGAGGCACTCTGCGTGTCCCCAGGGTGCTTGCAAGAGCACACTGAGCCATTCCCTCTCCCCGCGCAAGATGCCCCATGGCTGTGCAGGGGGAGAGGAGAGCTAAAGCATGCAGCTGCTCTCCTTCCCCATCATTTATGGCCACAGGAGAAGGATGCGAACCCATACATTACCCACACCCCCCCCGACAGAGGCCAGCTCCATGAGCTGCTGGAGGCACAGCGTGCACCGCAGCACATCCCCCCAGCCTGCGGCGTGCACGGTGCTCCGGCTCCCATCCTCACGGCGAACACCGCAGCTGCTCCAGCCCCAGGAAAAAAAAGAATACAAAACGCAAGCTTTGATTTTTCTCTGAGATCTTGTTTCTAGGCCAAGCTGAGGCGAAGAAAAGCATCCAAATGGGAGTGCTGGGTCGGTGCCATCACGGCCAGCCCACGGCATCAGGCTCTGCCTGCAGCCCCGGCGCCATGGCAGGTGAATAACCACAGCGTGCAGAGCGCTGAGGACACAGCTGAGCCCCCCGAGCCCACCGGGGGTCTGCAGCAGCCCCGAGGAGGTGCAGATGGGCTCCATCCTTCTCCACACAGCGTCAGACAACAGGCATGCGTGTCCCCACTCTGCACTGTCACAGCTTCCCTACAGCAGCTCGTCACAGCCACAAATAGACCTGCAGAGAGCTTGGCACTGCTTTTCAGCAGAGCCCTGAGCTAAGGCACGTGTTAAACTCCACAAACACAGGCCTGACTCAGCCCAACAGCTCCATCCAGCACCCCAGTGACCCCACACAACCCTCACCAGCTCTATCACCCAAGGAACCAGCCAGAATCTGGGTGTTCACCCCCAAATCACCTGTCCTGGGTTCATTGAGCTGAATTATCACCCAGAGATAGGGCTGGCTGGAGGGAGCACAGACCACAAAGCCCTTACAGATCCTCTTGGGTCCTGAGTCACTGATAAGCCCTGCGAGTTCAGAGCTGTGGGAGGAAACAAGCTGAAGCCCAAGGACATATCAGCCAGTGTCAGCCTGGACACAGCTGCAGCTCCTCCAACCCAGGAGAGGGGCAAGGGCCTCCTGTTCTGCTGCTCATTACTCAGCACAAATTAAATGAGATCCTGAAGATGGGTATCCACGGAGGAGGAGGGGAATGCCGGGCTTGCTCCTGGTCACAATCAAGCACACCTTGATTTAACCTGTGTGCTATTGGCCTGCCCAGCTGCAGGGAATTATGGAGGCGCTGGAGGGAGAAATCAGCAGGAAATGAAACATGGGCAGGGGTAGAGATTGCTTATGGAGACATCATGGACCTCTGGGGAGAGGAGCTGGGAAAGCTGCCAGGGCTCCTCCTGGAGCCGAAAACCCTCGCAGGGTGGTGGCAAGGCTCTGACACAGCCCCAGGACACGCGCTGGTGGCTGCTGGGTTTCCTTCCCCATAGCCAAGATCAGCAGGGGGGCTTGCTGGCATGGGGTGGGCACAGGGTCTGGCAGCAGCCACCCCCCCACCGGGGCATCTGGCTCACCACGGCTCTCGCCAAGGTGCCAGGCCTCCAACTGGAAACGAAACTCCGTGTGTTTGGGGAACCTGAAACTCTCCGTGCTGCTGACGTCTGCCTCTCTACTTCCTGCACAGCAGCCAAGCCCTTCGCCGGGCTCCGAGCAGATTGTCCCGGCAGCGCACGTCCCACGCACGGCCAGCGGCGTGTCCCAGGGTGGGTATGGCTGCCCCCGCCTCTGGCCACCGGCCTTCTCCCGAGGGTCTGGCCACGGTGGGCTGTGGTGGTTCCCATCACCTTGGGCCAGCAGCCACGGGGGCTCAACAGCCACGGGGACCCATCGGGTCACCCTGTCCCTGCGCCCGGCAGCCCCGAGGGCAAGGCTGGGGCGCTGGGTGCCAGCAGGGCGCCTCTGCCCTGCCAGGCTCGGACCCCTGCCCGCAGGGATGGGGGACACTGCAGGGGCTGGGAAAAGGGAGAAACTGGAAGGGAAAGCCCCGGGAGAGCGAGGAGCGAGCTGCGGGGATGTCCGCGGTGCCGGGGGCTGCCGGGGGGCGCGGGGGTGATGGGGGAAGAGGAAAAGCGGTGGCAGGGAGGGAGACGGACAGGTCCGGGCAGGTCCCGGGTGGGGATGGCCGTGCGGCTGCTTCCCTCTAGCGGGGAGCGGCGGGGGGCCGGGCCGGGCCGGGCCGGGCGGGCCCGCAGCCCC
>VZRW01003522.1:0-24764 GCA_013398125.1 Aegotheles bennettii
CCAGCCATCCTGGGCTCCTTTGCCCGTCAGAAGTAAGTCCCAAGGCACTCTGTCAATCAAACTTCTAAATGGGCCAAAGTCCGCCCACTGGAAGTCGAAGGTGGCTGTTCTGCTAGTACCCTTCCTTACCTCACCCAGTATTGAAAACTCAATCATTTNATCATTTTGTGGTCACTTTGCCCAAGACGGCCACCGATCACCACATCCTCCACTAGCCTTTCCTTGTTCACAAATAGCAGGTCTAGAGGGGCATCTCCCCTAGTGGGTTCACTTACCAGTTTTGTTAGGAAGTTGTCTTCCACACACTCCAGAATCTTTATATACTGTTTTCTCTCTGCTATGTTATATTTCCAGCATATGTGTAGCAAGTTAAAATCTCCCACAAGCACAAGGGCTGGTGACTGTGAGATTTCTGCCAGCTGCTTGTAGAATGCCTTGTCTGCCTGCTCCTCCTGGTTGGATGGTCTATAATAGACTCCCACCATGACATCCTTCCTGCTGACCTGCCCCCTGATCTTTACCCATAGGCATTCAACCTTATCGTTATCACTGTCACCCATCTCAATATAATCAAAACACTCCCTAACATACAGGGCCTACCCCACCACCTCGCCTGTTTTACCTGTCTCTCCTAAAGAGCTTGTAGCCATCCACTGCATCACTCCAGTTGTGATTATCATCCCACCACATTTCCATGATGGCGACTACATCATAATTTTCCTGCTGCACAATGGCTTCCAGCTCCTCCTGCTTATTACCCACACTGCGTGCATTGGTGTACATGCTCTTCAGCTGGATTAATGGTTTTACCCCCTACACATGTATGCTGCCCATAGGCTTAACTCTGGCCAGCCTGGTTTTGTCCCTTTCTCCCTTCAGACCTAAGTTAAAGACCACTCAATAAGCCCTGCCAGCTCCTGGGCCATGATCCTTTTCCCTTCCAAGTCAGGTGAATCTCATCTGGCATTAGCAGGCCTAAAGCTGTGTAAGCTGCCCCATAATCAAAAACCCCAAATTTCCACCTGTGGCCCTAGCCCCTGGGCCATGCATTCATCACATGAGTTCTCCTACTCCTTTCAGTCTTTTCCCCTAATACTGAAGGAATAGAGGAGAACACAACTTGTGCACCTACACCTTTAACCAACTGCCCCAGTGCCCTGAAGTCCCTTTTGATTGCCCTAGGGTTTCTTCCTTTTATCTCATCTCTACCAACTTGGATTATTAACGAAGGGTAATAGTTAAAGGGCAGTTCCCGGACCCCTGGGAGGCAGCAGACTTCCCTGTGGGATGGGTCCGGTCTGCATATTGGGCCGTCTGTTCCCTTCAGAAGGGAGTCACCAACAATAATTTCCCATCTTTTTTTTGTTTTCAGAGCTTGTGATGATACATTTGGTATTATGTCTGCTTGGCTGACCCCTGTAGGCAACCTCCTGGATGCACCTTCATCACCATTATCATTTCCATGACCCTCAGTTTCAAGAGCCACATACTTATTCCTTAGAGGGACACAGGAAGGGAAGAGAGGTTGGGAGGGGACTCATCTTGTGTTTTACCAGGATGACAGCTGAAGAGATGCTTTAACCTTTCCCAGCACTCAGATGGTTCCTTCCCATTCAAACACTGCATTTATGTTTAACGACCTCCAGTGCTACAAGAAAGCTTTGGTCTACTTTATACTCCTTGTACTGAGATGCAGAGGGATGGGAACACAGAAGCCACCTGATCCCAGGGACACAGGAACTATTGCTGTATATCTGGACAGTATGGCCATTGCCAAGCTTGTCTAAGCACAGTAAAATTCCAGTGTCACAGAATCACAGAATTCTAGGGGTGGAAGGGGCCTCGAAGGATCATCCAGTCCAACCCCCCTGCCAGAGCAGGGTCACCTAGAGTACATCACACAGGAACGCATCCAGGCAGGGTTTGAATGTCTCCAGCCAAGGAGACTCCACAACCTCTCTGGGCAGCCTGTTCCAGTGCTCTGTCACTCGCACAGTGAAAAAGTTTTTCCTGATATTCACATGGAACCTCCTGTGCTCCACTTTGCATCCATTGCCCCTTGTCCTATCATTGGTCGTCACTGTAAAAAGCTTTGCTCTATCGTCCTGACACTCACCCTTTACATATTTGTAACCATGGGCCTCAAAGGCCTTCTGCTTTCTTCCAGAATGAGGTTCAATGGTTAGTTCTGATGCACTGGAAGCACAGATCAGCACCATAGACTGGGGCACTGGCACCCAAGTTGTGCAGTTGGAGTACAAAGAGCAGTCAGGAAGCATGATCTGAGCAGGAGCACACCCTATCTCCCCCGCTTAGATCAAAATCAAGCAGGAGGGCAAACAGGACTCACTTCTCACAAGCAGCTACTGCCTGTGAACACAGTTCACCCTTCTCTGTCGCTCAGAACCAAGGACCAGGTACTTATAAGCTGTGATCCTCTAAACTGTTCAACCCTTGGAGGTGCAGCAGGCAAAGGCAGTGTATTAAACTACCTGTAAACTCCCTTCTAGCCCAGGTCTGCATGGCATAGTGAGAGCCAATGCCTACAAAATGCCAGTTTCACACTAGCAAGTTTCAAGAACCTGTATTTTCTCTTGGGGCTTGTGGTTTTAAAATACTTGAAATGTATTTCTATTGTGTTTATCCTCTCCGTTTTCACATCAGGGAAACCTGTCAGCAATTTGCTGTGGGGGCAGGTAGAAGGCATGGGGGAGTGTGCTGGAAACACTAGAAAATCACCTGACATCTTCATCAGCTGGATACACAACAACACGTCAAGTCAAGTGCAGCTTGTTGGTGTTTTAGTGTAAGCCAGTTTGCTTTTCTTGAATGAAGTGTAGCAGCCAGCTCCTGGTTTAAATTTGCTCTGTGCCTATCTTTACATCACTCAGACTTTGAAAGGATTATTCCCAAGAAGCAAGCTTCATGTTATGATAGGGACAATAAAAAAAAGAAGTGCTCATGCATTAGTGTTTCAAAAAGAGTTTTATGAATTTATAGCATTCATGTTAAAGTACCTTTAAAATGTCAAGGTTTATGGGCAAAATATAAGGGTTTTTTTAGTTCCTTTAACAAAAGGATAATCACATTAAGATTCATAGCAGGCCTTCCATTCTTTAGGTTTTTTACATGAACATAAATTGAAATAAAATATCAATTATGGTGTTATTGGCACAAAATTTGCAAAGGGTTTTGTGAGAAGTTTATTGAATTTTGTGTATTTTTGCATGACCCATGTATATTCAAAGTGGGTGAGTTGTGGGAAGAGAACAAGTATGACAACTCCATAATCTCCATATAAAAATAAGAATAGCAGGCCAATACTAGTTACTCATACTTTGAGAAGGGCAAGAACAGCTTATTTACTCTTTGCATGTATGATTCATTGCTTTTCGTTCTCTGAAAAATGTCTAGCTGAAAATCTTGCTTAAATTATGACATTTTTATCCTATTCTGATCCTGAATTCAAAACAAAACAACATAAAAATCTGCATGTAATAATGATATAATTTTGCTGAACATCATGTTTACTCACTGCCTTTCTCTGCTATAATGCTTATGTACCTTGAAGATAATCAAACCTTGGAAAGGCTTATGTACAAGGATCACAAAACATTAGTCAAATTCCAGAAGACCAAAACTGATCACACAGTTAGATATGACATCTTTTATACACTTCAAATAAACATTACAGTAACTAGCAAGCTTCCAGTTTTCTCTCATTGACTCTGCCCTGGCAGAAGATAGGCTGCCAGCTCCATGTTTTGGTAGCACCCCTGTTTGCTGTGCATACTTCCCAAAAATGGGACCTAGTTTATCACAATTTTATGACGTGACTAACTTGACACAACTGACTAGCCAGCAACTTTCAACATTAACTGACAAGAGCTATCTCCCTATCAGCTATTTAATCATAATTAGCTGGCATAATACTGGATATTAAGTTCCTCGGAAGAGTCAGTCATGCAGAACATCGTGTTAGCTAAGTTGATTTTTTGGCTTCCACATTCAAAGTAAAATTGATGTCTAATCAAGAAAACAAATACAAATTCATTCTTTCATTTCTCTTGTGCATGTTGTAAGGTTTCTGACTGACACATTCATTCTAGGCCAACCTAATCAGCATGCCATTGATTATGTAAAAATATGTGACATGTTTGAAAGTGAATAAAGGCAAAGAAGTTCACTGTACATACTGCAAATTTTAAAGTTCCAGTTTCTGGAGTAAAAACACCTCTAACAAGCTTTTCCATATTCCAATTTTTCAATTTTTAGCCTGATTTCTCAGGAAAAGAACCTGTATTGCTGTACATGTCTCTGTCACTTCTCAATAAAGAGCCCTTAGGAAACCAAGCAATTTCAGTGAAATTTGACAGCAGGGCAAAAATTCAAAGATACCAAATACCCCGAGCTATTGAATCAGTAAAGATACCTATTCTAGGAATAAAATCCTAGACTCATAGAACAGGTCAGGTTGGATGGGACCTCCAAAGATCATCTGATCCAATCTTTCAAGGGAAAGGAAGCCTAGATGAGATTACCTAGCACCCTGTTGTGCTGATTATGGCTAGGATAAAGTTAATTTTCTTCATAGTATCTGATATGGGGCTATGTTTTGAATTTGTGCTGAAAACAGTGTTGAAAACACAGGGATGTTTTTGTTATTGTTGAGCAGCGCTTGTACAGAGTCAGGGCCTTTTCTGCTTCTCACCTCATCCCATCAGCAAGTAGGCAGGGAGTGCACAATAATTTGATAGGGGACACAGCCAGGACAGCTGACCCCAACTGACCAAAGGGATATCCCATACCATATGATGTCACACACAGCATATAAAGCTGGGGGAAGAAGGAGGAAGGAGGGATGCTTGGCTTGATGGTGTTTGTCTTCCCAAGTCACTGGTATGCATGATGGAGCCCAGCTTTCCTGGAGGTGGCTGAACACCTACCTGCCCATGGGAAGTAGTGAATGAATTCCTTGGTTTGCTTTGCTTGCATGAACAGCTTTTGCTTTATTTAATAAATTGTCTCTATCTCAATCCACGAGTGTTCTTTCTTTTATTCTTCCAGTTCTTTCTCCCATCCCACAGAAGGGTAGTGAGCAAATAGCTGGGTGGGGCTTAGTTGCCTGCTGGGGTTAAACCACAACACCTGTCCAACTGCATTTTAGAAACCTCCTGTGCTGGGGACTCTGTCACATCCCTGGGAAGGTTGTTCCAGTAAATAATTGCTCTCATTGTAAAAAAATAATCTTTTTTTATATTGAGATGAAGCCTCTTCTAATGTAAGTTATGCCAATGGTGGCTTTATTTCTAAAGCATTGTTGGCTGCCATGAACACTTCCTTGCAAAAACCTCTGGATCAGATCTGTGCCACAAAGAAACCTGTTTGCCCATTCCCATGTGGTAAAATTACTGTACGCATTGCCTGATGAGTTTGACATTGCCTAGAAGTGAAAAGTTGAAAGCTGAGGTGGTGCAGCCACCACTATCTCTGTATACACACATCTTTAGGTGCTTGCACTAAAACACCACCAAGCTGCACTTGGATTGACGTGTTGTTCTGTATCCAGCTGATGAAGATGTCAGGTGATTTTCTAGTGTTTCCAGCACATTCTCACCATGCCTTCTACCTGTACCCACACAAATTGCTGACAGGTTTCCCTGATGTGAAAATGGAGAGGATAAACACAATAGAAATACATTTCAAGTATTTTAAAACTGCAAAGAGAAAATACAGGTTCTTGAAACTTGCTAGTGTGAAACTGGCATTTTGTAGGCATTGGCTCTCACTACACCATGCAGACCTGGGCTAGAAGGGATTTTACAGGTAGTTTAACACACTGCCTTTGCCTGCTGCACCTCCAGGGGCTGAAGCTATCATATCCCACCCGCCTATCTCCACAGTTACTTTCTCTCTATAAGATTGCATGTATTAGAAGCTGCAACGTGAAAACATGGCAACAGGAAATGAGGAAGGCCCATGTTTGAAGTGTGTGTTGTGATTATCCTGGGGAAACCTCCTCACCCCTATTTCAAAGCTTGGAAAATCGATGAGTACAGAGTTTGGTGACTTGAACAAAACTACTCAGCCTGCAACACGCAGAGCTGGGTAGGACTGTCTCAAGCATAAGAGTGGCTTTTTGGTGGAGCATCCACAGCAGATTTTATAGGGCAGGCACAATGAGCCCATTGTCATGAGGTGCCCTCATTCCGCTGTGTGCCGCATACGTGTGAGTCTGACATTGGCTCTATTGACTATGGACACCCTCGTAGTCTGGTTGTTTCCAGACCTGAGCCGTGCCCTACAACCTCAGAGAAGTTAGGAAATCTGAAAACACTTGGTCCAAGGAATCCTGATATTTCTCTCCCCTAGAAGTATCTGTACCTACTCTATTTCCAGGGTACCTCACACTGAAGAGATGCCCTTAATTAGTGGCAGAATCTGAACAGCATATTACCCTGAGCCCTGAACAATAACCAGCAGAAAAAGAAATTAACTGCAATAGGGATACACTGCAATACTCCTCAGTGCCCAGTTCACAGGCTACTAAGTTCAGAGCCATTCCTTAGGAAGTATCTGTTTTCCACTGCCTGCCCTGTGACAAAGCACCTCTACTGAGCCTTTCTTCTCTCCCAATCAACTAATTAATTTACACAATAGGTAGCAAACTGAATCATTCTGGGATCCATCCTACCTCCCCTGTCTCGTCCCTACACATGTAACTAACTATGCTGCTTTTATCTCTGCTCCCCACAGCCAGGTCCCTCCAACCCATTTGCCAGTTCCCTGCTGTGCACAGGCTCTGTTCAGGAGCTGAACAGTCCAGCACAAAAGTTCTTGGCTTTCCCAGGAGCAATGCAGAGTGAGCAGGGATTCCTTCAAATGCCATATACATGCTGTCTCCTTCCAGCCCCTGCAGCTGAGAGTACACATTTGCCATTTTCATTTGGCTTCTCCTATTAAAATCTACAGCAGATGCTTGATGTTGCACTCAGTACTAACTAGAGATACATATTGTTTTAATTTCTATTAGTGAATCCCTGACACTTTCAAAGTCTTTTTTCATGTATCTTAATACTCAGCTGATATTCAAAACAATTAAAATCTTAATCTCACAGAGGCTGTTTAAAAAGTGTTCTAAACATGGATTTTCTCTTTCTGAGAAAAAATGATTAGACTGACCATGCAGCCTGCTGAAGGGTTGCCTCGGATGCGCAGTTTTCAATACAAAAACCTGCAGAAGATAATGATGGCAGAGCTTTGGACAGAGCCAGTCCAGGATATTATTTCAGGAACATCCAGCAGGAATCCAGTCAATGCTGAGGAAGCACATAGCCATATGTCTGAGTTGCCTGGCACTGTTTTTAGCAGCTGAGATTTGAAATCTACTGCTATCAGCAGAATGTAAATACATAGCAGCAAAGGAGTTGCTGCAGCCATGAGAGGCTACAGACTCAAAAGAAGCTGCTTCTAAGGAGATAAGTTCTCTCTTATTAGAGTAGATGATGTTGCTGAGAAAAAAAGATTGGTTTGGGTACAAGAGACCCTTTATGATCATGATGGTGACAGGAAACATCACAACCCAAAGAACCAGCAGAAGTACAATAAAGAAGCCTGTTGAGCCTTTCTCCCTTTCTGTGAGGTGATTCTCACCCCCATCATCTGGAGGTCTGGCCTAGAAGGACTCTAGTCCCTATCTCTGTGCCTATCTCACCAGCGCAGTTCTCTGTGCTCATGAAGGTGAAGGAAGGGAAGAGGTCCCAAGGACATGCAAGAAGCAAGTGGAAACATGTTCTAAGCTTAGTACAGGAGCCTGTGTCTTTCCCAAGTTCTGGTTTCTTGCAGTGTCAATTCAACGCTCTGATGGCGACAGAGCCAATGATCCTGCATTCTTTCTACTCTAGCTCTGACAAGAGGCTTCTGTAAAGGGATGACCACAATGTGGCAAGACATATGGCCAAGGGTAGTCCAGAAAAGCTTCCAAGGTTTCCTCTTCTCCTGATTCCCTTCTCAGCTAGAAAAAGGATGGGGAGAGAAGGAAAAGTTACATGACTGGACAGTGGATGGCATGGCAAAGACAAGTCAAGAAGGGCTTCAAAAGGCTCCTTAAGACTGGCTGCTATATACATGCTATGTATATGTCCATGCATGTGAGTCAGGATAAGCTGCTTTTTGCTTTCAACTGGAAATGTATAATCAGCCCCAAAGGAAAATAGTTCTCTCTACCTCTTCTTGTCTGCCCTCACTGAAAATTGTTTTGCTTTCCTTCAGAGTTTATAGCTTGATAGTCGACAGCACATGGATAGTAGGCAAAATTGACTTTATCCTGATCAGACATGCATAAAACTAATGATAATAATAACTATTATTATTATTACTAACACTATATCTCAAAATATTAACAAATACTTCCTTGCTTGACAGACTAAGGTGGGTTAAATTTCATTAATCATGTTGTTTTCTTACAAAAGCTTTGGTTCCCCCTCCTCAAATATTTCTTGAATTTCTATCGTAAGGGAATAATATATGTTCAGAAAATAATTTTCTCATGAAGAGCTATGTATTTGCCCTGAATAAGGAAATGGTCTTAAAAGGCTTCAGAGAAAGCCCCATGCAATGGAAAGGGTAACAAGAATCTCAGTTATGTGAGTTTCTGAATACTCTTCCTCCAGGTTCCCTGTCCCAGTGCTCTCCTAGATATTTGAATGGCTCACTTCCACTGCCCATCCCGTGGGGTGCTTCCCCCAGACTCACACACATTTGAGCTCTTTCTTATGCAAAGCAGAAGTTGGTCGAGTTGTAGGAAGCAAAATATGAACTTTGGGGTAAGGATTTATTTTGATTCTAAGTGTGTAAGAGAAGGTATGAAGTATTGCTAAAAGCATTATTTGTAGGCAGGAAGAAATACTTGGGTGTCCTTAGAGGTCTTTTCTATGCTTGAGACATGAACATAGAGCCAAAGCAGCAGCAGACATGCAGTTTAGTTTGTCAGTTCCTTGAGAGGGGCAACTTACTTTTACTTTCCATTTTTTATTAAGGCTTATGCACTTATAAAAATATCATGTGTGCTATTGTCCTAATGGTTCTGAGGAGACACAAATCTGTCTGACAAACAGAAGGTGAGTTATGCTGTTCATAGTGCTTATGTAAGATCCTGCCTCTCTCAGGGTGTTTTCTTCCTCAGTCTTTATGATTTGCTTCCTTCACTCTCAGCTGTGGGAACTCAGCAGTCAAGGCGGCTTATTTTCACACCTTTATAAATGTCACAATTAAAAGCCATAGGACCTCTGCCCTGGGGCCAGGGAGGAGGAATGGCATGTAGCAAAATAGTTATTCTTTTTCTCTAAAAGGTGAAGTCAACAATTATTCTTGTCCCTTCACACAAGGCCTCATTTGCTCAGTAAGTTTTAATTACTATAATTAAACCTCAGTTTCTTTTTTTCATCCTAGCTACCTGCAGTAGATAAATTGCCTTCTAAGTATTTCGTGTGAGTGGGCAGGACTGACTCCCTATACAGGCTAAAAATATTTGCTCTCTTAATGCCATGATAGGTTCTATCCATAAAAGGATTAATTAAACCATGGCTGTGAATATACAGATATCATGGTCACCAACCACAGAGCACGCACGCACATACACACACACAGAGCAACAGAGTGAAATTAATTTAATACCTCCAGAGAACTGTGTCACTCGATCTACAAGTGAACTTCTCCATCTGGGCCCTGTTTGGCCAGCTCTGAAGTGGGTGCAAGGGACCTCATCACAGGTTTGGGTCCTTTCAGGCAAGATTGAATTCTAGCACACAGGAGACAGCAAGAGTGCTCCAGACCTCTTCTCCTGCCTCTACACAGACCCAGAGGATGTCAAGAGACATCTATCAGGGAATCCCCAAATGTAGCCTACAGGAGGTTTCATCTCATTGGGCAGGATTAACCTACACTTCACCAAGGAGTATTGCAGATGACTTTATAAACCAGCTGTTGCAGAACTGAGGATGCCACCAGTTGTTCCCTGGGTGACAGGGTGTCTTTGTAACCTTATGATGTCACAATGTGCCAATAGCAACAATACCCTCTTTTAAGATGGTCATGCAATAGCAGGCTGGCCAGAGCAGAGCAGAAAGCAGACTTTGCTCACTTTTGTTCTTGTTATTTCGCTTGAATAGGTTTGGAGTTCACAAGTGACTGTGTAGTAAAGCAATGAAGCTCAGGGTTCCTCATAAGGCAAGCCTGGGCCCTCAGGTCCTAATTGTTTCCATGATAACTGTCTCAGTAATTTGAGGTTCCCTTCCCTTAAAAGGGTGAAGTGACAACAGAAAAGTGGGTAACAAATAAATTGTAGGACAAAATATTGAGTGATAAGTTGATCTTGCACTGGCTTTATTGAAATTATGTGACCGTGGATTTGGTGTCATGTTGTCCTGGTTTGAGCCCTTTCTGAGAAGGGAACGTGGTTAATAGAGAGCATCTGTCATTCATTTAATTGCCAGCCCAGTGTTAAACCTTGACACATATCTCTATTGAAATTCTTGCCTTGCTAAAGAAGGTTGTTATTACCTGAATTTTCTGGAATTTGTTACTATAGGAGTAGGTGCTATTAATTTGTTGGCTGATAGTCAGATCTTCAGGTGAACCCCTAATTCCTAGGTGTCCTGAGGCTGAGTGGTATCCTGTCCTGTCTTCCTATGCCCTTCCATTTCCTGGGCAAAGCCAGCCATGCAAAGAGATCTTTGGAAACCAAGCTGAAGTATGTCCAACTTATTCAGGAATGAGGTGTAGAGAAAATCAGAAAGGCTTAGACACCTAACTGTCAGCATGTGCTATGGATACGACTGCCCTGCCTTGCACTTAGGGACTAAAACCTACTTCTGTCAGCACATCATCACAGAATCTGCCAGTTGCCAGGGGTTGAGTAGTCTCCAACCTTGCGCACAGTCAACAATGGTGTTATCACTGATACTGGTGGGCTCTGCTGTTGTCGAGACTAACAGCCAAGTAGGATACTGTATTTTTTTATATTACTGACCAAGGACAGGTGAAGTTTGAGTACCAAGGGTGCACAACAAGTATTCAGCAGGTACAAAGTTGTGTTTGACATGATTTAGAGAAAAATATGTAGCAGATGAGTGCCTTACCTCCCAGCTATTGCCTACTCTAATAAATAGGAACAGTGCCGAGAGATCAGGGAGAGGAGAAAGGGAGGAGAGGGAAAGAGAGAGGTTTTTCTCTGTTACACAAATAACAATAGACTTTAATTAAAACACATTTCAGGAAGAAGCTTCCTGTCTTTAGCTCTAGGCAGAGCAAGAAGCTAATTCCAAATCTTCTGTGTCTCTGAAGCATCGCTGGCACTAAGACATGACTATGTCTTGCCTCTCTCAGAAAATGCCTACAGCATGTACTGGGCTGGCAAGGCACACTGGCCCCAAGAGCTGCCTTCCAAGGCTTTGGCATGAGCTAGGATTCGTCAGTTCTCATTAGGTCAGGGGAGAGACTAAAGCTGAACAGCATAGAGACCTTAGACATTTGAAGGATTAAACTGTCAATAATGTGTGGATCCCCTAAATAGCATGGCCGGTTTGCATTTGATTTTCAGATATTACAGTGAAGTTTAGAATATGTCTATAAAGTATGTCTTTTCAGAAGAGTAAATTAACCCTTAACTGATTTACCAACATACCTCTCCCATGTCTGTTTGCTTGCCATCGCCACAAAACACTCCATTCTCAAGCAGTTTTCACAGGAAGTCAGTGATGAAAGCTTTCTCCTATAATTTAGTAGTTGCTATGTCTATATTGCAAGGTGTATGTGTCTACAGCACTGGCTGTACTATCATAGTATCTGTATAGCACAGCCCCTTCCTATTCAAAGGGCAGTGTGAGTTCAGGCACCTGACATAATGCATCAGCCTTTGCCTCATGGGACACTAAGATTTTTTGGGGACCTATAAAAATTTTTTCTGTTTGATGTCAACCACATGATAACACAAGAACTCATGGGGTAGGTAGAGGGGAACACTAACTGGGCATAATCTACCTGATTCACTCACATAACTTGAGTTATAACAAGTCACATAACAAAGTTCACCTATACCTCAGAGGGCCTTAAAACAAACCTGACTTCAGCACAGCACTTGGGAGTTTAATGCAGTTTGTCACTGGCTCTCACCATGTTCCCCTTGACAGTATCCAAGACTGCTACTGCACCTGAACTTACCCTCAGCAACATTGCTGGCACACAGGAGACAGCTAAGCAAATGGATTTTCTGTTAGTTGGTTTAGATGGAAATTTATATTCAGTTAATCAGAGATGAACTAGAGAAAAGAGAAGTGAAATTAGGAAGAAGTTCTTTCCTGTGAGGGTGGTGAGACACTGGCACAGGTTGCCCAGAGAAGCTGTGTCTGCCCCCTCCCTGGTAGTGTTCAAGGCCAGGTTGGATGGGGCTTAGAGCAACCTGGTCTGGTGGGAGGTGTCCCTGCCCATGGCAGGGGGGTTGGAACTGGATGATCTTTAAGGTACCTTCCAACCCAAACCATTCAATCATTCTATAAAGTTCTTGTAAAGCAATCCATCCACCTGGATTTCAGATCTGGCTCATGTCTTTTGACAAAAAAAGGAAGGAAAACTCTGAAACATGTCCTTATAATTTTTGCCATTGTCTATGCTGTCATTCTCTTTATAGGTGGTGTGCATGTTTACAGATTGCAGCTACCTGCATGAAACTATCAGACCACATAGAGCTTTAACGTATAAGATGGCAGGACAATGTCAAAGCATTTCAGCACAGAGTATGAAAAAAGGGAATGCGAGGAGAGGCAAATAATCTCAACAAAAAACAGATGAGAGTAAAACAGTATCCAGGACCATTACGCAAAAAATATGATTTTTAGTTTTACAAAGTAAGTATGAGTTCTATCTTGCCTGATCACATAAAAAAGGCAATACCATAAAAATGTTATATACAGAGGTAAAATTGTATTTCCATTCACAGCTGACACAACCACAGACCAAGCTATCCCCTGTTGCATGACATCTGTTAGTAGTCCTTCTGTAATTGCTTGTCCACTATAGTTTTTAAAACAGGGACTTATTTCTTTCCAGAATATATTTCCTGAAATGTGAATCATGTATGTGTAACAGTCTGAAAATAAGAATTCTGTTCTGGAAAGAATTTGAGTTTGATTTTTTGGGGGCTGTTGTTATACTACTTTAAAACAAAATGGTAATCTATGTTTTTCATAAGACACTGTGCAGGGGGAAGGTCATAAACTAAAATAGTCAGTAAAACTGTAGTTAGTGCACTAGCAGCTGATACTTCTAATAACAAGGGAGTTGTTTCATCTAACTGCATCATCTTTACAGCTCCACATCTGACCGGTAATTTCTACAATGAAGGGAGAGGAACAGACATCTCTGAGGCATAATTCAGCTCATCTATTTGAGTAATTTCTGTTTAGTCAGTGGAGTTAAGGTTTAGTTTACCCTAGAGTTAAAATCAGGTTTGGTTTTAGTCAGACTCGGAGACCTCAGCTTCCCAGTTTTGTGCTTCAGTCTGCTAGTTATCCTGAGATCATAAAACAGCATCATAGCCGCAGGAAACTTTCCTGAATTTGACAAATCAGTATTTTAAAATAAAAAAGTAAGGCTGTGTGAAAAAAATGCACCAATATGGTTAAAATCCCTATTCTTCAACAGACAACTGGCTTCAACACACAACACTTGGCTACACAGATATGAGCCCAGAGCATGACTTGGACCTCTGTTCACTGCTGGCGGGTAAAGTAGTTGACATCAGCATGTTCATTGCTGCTTCTCCAAGAGCTAGAAATACCAGGTAAGCTCAGTGACACTTAACTGAAATAAGTGTGAACTACACACTGGAAGGAGCAGATTTCAAGAAGCATGTGCTCCAGTGTATTCTCACATATTCATGTGCCTCACTGACAGAGCACTAATGAAGGTGCCTCTCATAACTCGCCTCTAATACATATCTCCCAAGCCTGCCAACGTGGCATAAAAACCCCTCAAAGAGAGGCCCTCTCCAAAGCAATCACACTTCTGTACCTCATCACAGCTGGGAGCCTGGTAAAAACAACCTTTCTCACAGTATCCTGGCAACTCCAGATGGAGTGTGTTTATGTGGGAGGGGAGAGAGGTAGGAGGGGGGGGGAAGATGTGTGGCTGTTTGAAAACATTTGTATAAACATGTTCACTTCAAGTTCTTTTCTACCAGTGTCATAAACAGTACAAGGACAAATTGCTTTGTACATTTTTTCTAGTGCAACTTTGGTATTGTATGAAAATTTGCAGATTTCCATACAAGTTCATAGCTTTAGAAATTACAGTTAAAGGCAAAAAGGATGCAAAACAATTACTTTCTTCCCATTCCCTCCTAACACTCAAATCCCAGTTGCATTGTTCTTATCTACTGTCTTACATGCTTGTTATTACTGGGCATTAGTAGCAAAGACAAAACAGTGAAAGGATTTTTGTTATGTAGTGTTAAGCAGAAGTGTTGAACATGTACAGTATCCCTCAGAGGAGGAGAATGCTCTCTGTAGCTGGCAAATCAATTGTTTGCTAGGTAAAATGGAATTTCACCTATGGTTTAATCTTGTCCCAGAATTCTTGCACTTTAGCCCACTTTTGAGAGTGTAACTTAGAAAGTACTCTTCTTTTTTCACCAAATTCATGTATAAACAATGACATCTGAAAATTTAAATAATTGCATATGAAAAGTCAAGGTGCAATGTACAGACGACTGCTAGTTTTAGATCTAAATTTTTGCACTGAAGGATATCTAGTAAAATAAAAAGAAAAGCAAATTTTTCCACAAGATGGGCATATTAGGAACTTGTAGTTTCACAAGGTGTTTTCCTTAATTAGCACTTCCGTTTAACTTCCTGTTGTTTTCAGATGCTAGATAGTAGAAATGACCAAGAGACAACAACATAGCGACATGATAAATCACATAATGTACTCAGCACTGGTGAGGTTACACCTCAAATACTGTGTTCAGTTTTGGACCCCTCACTACAAGAAGGACATTGAAATGCTGGAGCCAAAGAAGGGCAACAAAGCTGGTGAAGGATCTAGAGCTCATGTCTTATGAGGAGAGGCGGAGAGAACTTGGGCTATTTAGTGTGGAGAAAAGGAGGCTGAGGAGAGACCTTATCACTCTCTACAACTACCTGAAAGGAGGCTGTAGTGAGGTGGGAGTCAATCTCTTCTCTCAAGTAACAAGCAATACAACAAGAAGAAACGGCCTCAAGATGTGCCAGGGGAAGTTCAGGTTGGATATGGAAAAATGTCTTTACCAAAAGGGTTGTCAAGAATTGGAACAGGCTGGCCAGGCAAGTGGTGGAGTCACCACCCTTGGAGGTACTTCAAAAATATGTAAATATGGTGTTTAGGGACATGGTTTCATGATGGACTTGGCAGTGTGCCACATTAATGGTTGAACTTGATGATCTTAAAGGTCTTTTCCAACCTAAAAGATTCTATGATTCCATAAGCGATTATGTGAATGCTGTTGAAATAACAGCTTCCCTTTAATGTAGTGGCACTGGAACTAGGAAGAGCACATACAGCAGCATACATGTGTCAGCTTCCCATTTAGGAACAAAACAAAAAGCATTCAATAAGGAGAAGATAACATATATTTGCTGGGGTATGGTTTAGCTCTTTATCCCCCTGGGATCAGTATGAGTTTTTGTTTCAGCTCAGACTACAAGTCCTGTGATACATTCTCTTAGAAGGAGCCAGTAGTGAATTGTAAGATGCAGTGAGGCATCTGATATATCAGGGGAGGACACAGAAGACAGGGGAGTAAGACACAAGTGATTCTCAGCTTTCCTGAAACAATTACAATAGTGTACCCAAGTAGAAACACTTCAAGCTTTTCTTGGATGTTCTGATTTTGAATCATCTGAAGAAAAAATCCCTAAATTTTCCATTAAAAGAAGATACTTATCTACAAAATGTTGACTATTTAAAAAAAAAAAAAACATTCTTCCATCAATAAATGTATGTACTCAAACAAGATCTACAGTAGGTAAATTATCCAGAGGATTTATGTCAGTTTAAAGGAACTGAGGATTTAGCCTGCTCTCTGAAAAGCAGATCTCAGCTGCATAGTTTGTGCTGGCTCCACACATATGAGAGATCCACAAATCTGACAATACTGGAGAACTTATCCAGGAAAGCTCAGCTTTTTATTTTCTGTAAGGTTTTACAATCTCCCCACGTAGCCTGTTGGGCACACTAAAGCAAAGGACTCAATTAAATACTTTATATTAGATTCTGAGACACACTTGTAACCTTGTTCACGTACTGAACTCTAGATACACTTACACAAAAAAATAGCAAATAAAATCTGACCTTAGTGAATAAGAAGATCTGACAGTAGGTACTAGACTCGAGCATTGGTCTTACACAGAGGGAGAGATACCTCCTGAGCCTGGCATGTGCCTTGCATTTGCTTCTCCTTCCTTCAAACCTGCAGAATCACAATGACACCCACAAAGGCCTGAAAGTCCACCAAGTGAAAAAATGCAACCTAGAGCTCTTGTAGAGTAAGGAGCACTATATAAATGTTCTATGCATGGTGGACCTATGCATAAATGGAATAATGCTGCTGGTATATCACTCAAAATGATGTAAGAAAACCAATATTGCCTCCAGTCAGTATGCAATGTGACCATTTTATCTGCAGGAGAATTTGATTAGTTGATGACAATCCATTTTTGAAACGCTTAAATCATTTTTATCTGGAATGGCTTGCACTGAGGAAATGACTAACTAATATAAGCCCTTTTCTTTGATTTCCTCCTAGAATGCACAAAACCCTGTGCCAGTTTATGCTGAGAATTGATTTTTTTAATCCACCGTGAAGTTACATATCTACTGCTTCAATTATTTCTGTTTTGTATGTATTCAATTTTCTTTTCTAATTCACATCTCCAAGTCAAACTGAGCCTTTGATTTCGTGTAGTTCTTTGCCTGTAGAACTGGTCCTGAAGGCTGAATTATGCCCTGTGGGCAGCCACACTGGCTCTATACAGGACCTTAGACTCATCTCCTGTAACCTACTTGTCTTAAAGATTAACAGACGTGTAACAGACAGTAATGAAACAAGGGTTTGGGTACCACCTCATCCACAATGCATTTGCTCTAATCTGTGTTGGCATTGCACGCAAAAAAAATGAGGAGAAAAAAATTAATTTCTTTTCCAAACCAACAGGTTTGACCTTAATCACACACAAATAGTAGATATAGGTAAGAAGATTCTTATCTAGCCACTTGTCTGGAAAAAAAATAATAATTAAAAAAGCTTAATGTTTTGAATATTTCTGTATTATAATTCATATTTTACTATTTTTGACATGGTGTGTTTGGGATTGAATTCACCTCACATCACTTCAGACATCCGACTTTCAGACTGGTCACCCTGGCTTCCCTTGTCAGCACTTGAAACAAACGCTTCATCATCTGACCTACCTTGTGTCATGGAAACTTTAGAGGTACTCCTTTTTGTCCTTATTTACACCCTGGTAAGTCTTCAGCTATAGCTTTCTCTGTAAGTTTCCTCCCACTGAGAATGAACCATTTACTAGCAGCTGGGTTTTCAGATAGCAGTAACTTTGTCCTAACTTACATGTCATACTCACCGATCTTTTCTTACATACCAGCACTAATTACATTATAACCAAGGAAGAGTTAAAGACTTAAATAACTGCAATTCCACAACCATCAAACAGGTTAAAATTGGTTTCTAAATACCCTTCACATATTACAGGAGAAGCAGAAATAGCTACTACTGTTGAAAAAAAAGTTAAGAAGAAATACTTAAAAGCCAGGTAAAACTGGAAGAAAATAAGCACCAATCAGTAGGAACAGAAAGTCCTGGAAAAATGACCAAAAATATCAGAAGAAACAAAGAATGGTAGGACTATAAACAATGACAAAATAAGCTATATAACAAAGTATTATTAAGGCTATTAGGCACTTCCATACCAGATGCTTGTGAAAAGAGCCCAGTACCAGGCCATGTTGCTGGAGTCAAGGAGGGGGCCACATCTGTGGGCAGGGTGGCTGTATCGCGCACCACGGATGGTACTGAAAGGGACTGATGATGAGCATCAGATGTGCAAAGCTGTACAGAAAAGCAGAATATGACTACCGAGTCTATAAACAGAACAGAGGAGGAGGAGAGAGAAAGCTATATTAAGAGTTTCCAGGGTAGCGTAGTTGTGGTTGCTATATTTAAAGAAATTATATTGGCACATTGAAGAATATACAAGATTGAAGACTGAAGAAAACATAGTACGAGTTAGACACAAAAGAAATTTGATCTGTTTACTGTACCAAAAAAGAGATCAAACGATTTCTCAATTTCATCATGGGATTTCTTGAATGAGAAAAGACACTGGGTCTGGAAAGCATTTGTAGTTCCGAAGATAAATGCATAGCAAGGAACTCTGGTTGGAGGGTAAAGCCAGAGAATCCCCAGTCTCCAAAAAACATTTCCCATTAAAGGTGTGCACGGGTAGTTATTGAAATAAACTTCCGAACTTCATTTTCAAAACAAGACTGTGTACTTTTAAGACATGCTTAAGCCAAATAAATATTATTTATAGAACATAACTGTAACAGCAATTGAATACAAAAAACAGTGTTATCCTGGAAGGTCATATTATCCCTTCTGGACTTGAAAATAAAAAGACCTGTGCTTTCTAGAAGTCATTAAGCCATGTCATAGTAGAAGCAACTGATTAAAATATGCTCTGATGACTTGTAGTTTCATATGCTTGCTACGAGTATGGCTGGAGCTCATTATCAGGCAATTGTATCTTATTCTCTTCTCAGAGTGTTTCTGTGTCTGAGCTTCATCTTGTGGCTGAAGTAAAGTTTTAATTAGAGCAATTTTTCTCTGAACTCTTAATATTATTTAAAGTTGAAAAGTGCCTACCAGTACCTCAGTAAATATTAGATCTGAGTGGGATGGTTTTTTTTCCTTTCTCTGTGGCTTTTGACATTTCAGAAATGTTTTCTGAATTAGAATAAAAAAGAAAATGTAAAAAAAAGTCACAAATCACAAATCTAATTTTTATAAATCAAGTCAGCTAAACCTTTTCAATCATTTTAATTTTCACATCAAACTTTTCAGAAATTTTTATATTTATTAACTTTTGATTTCCAAGTAACAAGGCAGTTTCAAAAACAAAAAAAATCAGACAATGGTGGTTGAAAGTCAACAACAATGGTTTGAGAAATTTTTCAAATAAATTATTCTAAATTGTGCTTTGCATAGCTTCAACAAAAGGATGTGTTTTTAGAAAAAAGCATTTCCTCAGAGAAAAAGTCTGCCACTATCTAAAATTTGTACCATTGCTGGAGCATACATCTAATACGATGTGTACTACACAGACAAAGAGGAGCTAGAAACAACAATTTATTTTATTTTAGCTGAAAATAGTAGAATTCATTTTTATCTGAAAATATTATTGCTGAAAGTTCATTTTCATTCTCTCTTCAGGGTGAGTTTCAGTTGCTTTTCAGAAGAGCAACTCCAAAGAGTAAAAATTACAAAAAAAATCATAATGAGGACAACAGCTAGCACTGGCAAGGATTTATTTTAAAAAGTTTTTTCACAGATGGCAGATAGAAGAGATGGATAAGATGCTTTTGAACTCTGCTGTGGTCAACAGCTGCTATTTAGGCTGCCTTTCCATAACTAAGAGGAAAGTACATCTTGAGGAAGTCAAACTAATTGCAGAAATCATGAATTAAACTGGCCAGATAAACTTGCCATGAAGTACAGTTCCCATATTCAGACAATCCACAGTCTTTTAATTATATACGCCTTTCAATTTGGGAAAAGCTTTTACTGAAACCTCATTAATGTAAGAATCTAATCAACTCTTATAACTACGCTCAATGAGAGAATTTTCCCTTTAAACAATTAACCATGAAATCATTTGCCAAGCTGCAATTCTTGCCTGGAAGCATGTGTAGTACACACTTTTTTGACTCATCATAAAACATCTGTCTCTTGTTTCAGCCAAAGTAGTAAAAGATAAGAAATCACATCTATATGCAGTGGTGTGGTTGACACAGTGCATTTCTAGTTTGAGCAATACAGTATTTCTCCCCATTCTAAAAGAACATTGGAAAATTGTTAAATTTTTTTTTCTCATTTTGTATTTATCGAAAACTGGCTGGATGATCAAACCCAAAGAGCTGTGGTGAATGGACTTAAATCCAGTTGACAGCCAGTCACAAGTGGTGTTCCCCAGCGCTCAGTATTAAGGTCAGTTCTCTTTAATATCTTTATCAATTATCTGGATGAAGGGATCAAGTGTTCTCTGAGGGTAGAAAGTCTCTACAGAGGGATCTGGACAGGCTGGATTGATGGGCTGAAGTCAATTGTATGAGGTTCAACAAGACCAAGTGGCAGGTACTGCACTTGGGTCACAACAAGCCTGTGCAACGCTGCAGGCCTGGGGAAGAGTGTCTGGAAATCTGCCTGATGGAAAAGGGCCTGGGAGTATTGGTCAACAGCAGTGTGCTCAGGTGGCCAAGAAGGCCAACAGCATCCCGGATTGTATCAGAAATAGCGTGGCCAGCAGGATTAGGGAAGTGCCTGTCCCCCTGTACTTGGCACTCATGAGGCCTCACCTCAAATACTGTGTTCAGTTTTGGGCCCCTCACTGCAAGAAGGACATTGAGGTGCTGGAGTGTGTTCAAAGAAGGACAATGAAGCTGGTGAAGAATCTAGAGCACAAGTCTTACGAGGAGCAGCTGAGAGAACTGGGGTTGTTTAGTGTGAAGAAAAGGAGGCTGAGGGGAGACCTTATTGGTCTCTACAACTACCTGAAAGGAGGCTGTAACAAGGTGGGTGTTGATCTCTTCTCCCAAGTAACAAGCAATAAGACAAGAGGAAATGGCCTTGAGTTGTGCCAGGCGAGGTTTAGGTTGGATATTAGGAAAAATGTCTTTATCAAAAGGGTTGTCAAGTATTGGAGCAGGCTGCCCAGGAAAGTGGTGGAGTCACCATCCCTAGAGGTGTTTAAAAGACATGTAGATGTGGTGTTTAGGGATATGGTTTCGTGGTGGACTTGGTAGTGCTGGGTTAATGGTTGAACTCAATGATCTTAAAAGTCTTTTCCAACCAAATATATTCTATGATTCTATGAAAAAGACAATGCTACCCAATTAAAATCAACACTACACTATTAGCAAAGAATGACAAATTAACTAACTTGAGAGACAAAAATTAACCAATTAAGAGAATAATTATGTATTATTCTTCCCACTCACTAGGTGGGGCAGACAGAGAAAATAAGATAAAAAAAGACTACGTTGCTTCCTAGCGTAGTATTTTAGCCATTTTGAGGTACAGAAAAGCCAAGTTATTTTTGTTTTCATACCCCAGGATAGATATATACATAACTGAGTTGTTCTTTGCTGTTATCTTTGTGACATAACCCTGTAACCCTTGACTTTGGGGGGCCCTTATAACAGTAACAGCAGCAGTAAAACCTGAACATCTGAATGCTTTATCTGAAGTCATTCCCAGTGACAGGATTTTGTTTTCATTCCAAGCAGTTTCTGTTTCTGTTAAGAGGTTCAGGAGACAGCAAAAAGCAGACAACAATCTCATAAAATAGATCCTGTCAGACAACTACGGCTTCTTTAAAAAGGCAAGCAAGTAGTTTGATTGTTTGAATAAGAAGAAGCAACAGAACATGTTGTCTAACTCTAAGAGTTTTTATTATAATCCTGACATTTGGGCTGCTTCACTTCCCTTAACTTTTCATTTTTTTCTTTGTTAGCTCCATGTGAACTTAAACTGTTTTTAAGTCAGTTTTTGACAAGCAGAGCACAGTCAGGCATAGAGTAGTGCAATCCAGGAAAGTAGTATTCTCATTGCTGTCTGTGACCATCTACATGGTTCCCTAGAAAAATAAGAGGTGTTTCTAAGTTAATCATGCCCTATAAAGTAACACTGTTCACCACATTTCAGTACAAATCTATGAATAAAATGTTTTGATTGCCATTATGCACTCAAAGGAAATGCCCGTCTGCAGAAACAAGATTAAAAATGCAATCATTTATATCAATGAAATACTTTAATTTTTAATTTCTCAGCAGACATCTTCTAATAGAAATAGTTTCTCCTGTATGTGGCAGATATTGATATGTTGTCATTATAACAGTGTAATTACTGATAGTTATTTCTAAGATAACCTGTATTATGAATACATGTACTGAGGAACATTTGTTACGTGTTCTCCCTTTTTTGTAACTTGTATTTTCTGCTGTGATTTAGTCACTTAAGTTTCCCTCCAGACATACTGAGAGTTCAGGCTCAATTCTCCAGAGCCTTAACCTTTGGTAGAATAAGGAAAGACAATACACTATGTCTATTTCTCAGAGTCAGGAAGGCCCAATATCAGATACAAGCTACAGAGGATAAAAGGTCTTTGCTCTCACGCTCACTTTTCTTTAAGGCAAGATATCTCAATTAACTACAAGCTTCTAGGAGGAAAAAATAAAGAAGAAAAGAGACTAGTTCATCAGGGTTTTAAGCTTTATTACTAAGGAACTATGAATAATGATATATTCTAGAGTTCATGACTATATTTCCATGCCTTAAAAACAAATTATATATTTTTCTTGCCATTGCCTACTTTAGGATTGATTAATTTCCAAAGCTGATGTTACTAAAACAAAGAATAGTGTGTCCCACTACTGGCAAATTAAAGTCATAGTCACGTCATATCACAGATATTTTATTTAAAAACAAGTCACTGAGTCATTTAGTTCCTCCTCTTGCAGAAGTTTGTTTGATCCATCCATGAAGAAAAGTAAATTGCCTCTCTCCATTTTCCTGAGGGGAAGAGGGGGGAGGGAGAGGAAATGAAGGGATTAATATATTTAAGCATTGATATCACCAATTCTTATTCCAGAGAAATGTTTCCCCAAAGGAAAAAAAAACCTCACAACCTGGTATTCAAGCAATGGATTACATAGGGTTGCACCACAACTCAAAGAGAACTTTAAGGAAGTAAGATGTCGGTGGCCCAGCGGCCTTAACAGCCATGTGCAATGTGCACTGATGTTCAGACTGGAAGGCAGTAGCAACAAATGAAAGTGTTTTTCCCTGACTCCAGGGGGTCCCATCAAATTATTTCAAGTGAAATATTAAGAGAGGATATTCATAAATAATACTCCTAGATGATCTAATAGACTCAAGGCTTGCAATTATTTGAAATGAAAGAACCACAACAGCCTACATCATTGTTTCAGAGAGGGCTTGCAGTGCTTGTGTGTGTGTAAGAACAACATACAGCATTCCTCAGAGAGTCACTAAAAGCCACCAGAAGGTCCTGCAGGGTGTGACAACAAAGAGAGAGAGCCCCAGTACCATGCCAGGGTTATGAAACGACCAGCACACTGGTGTGCACAATAACTTCAACCCTTGTCTGCTGCTTGAAATAGGCTCCACTGAATACCAGCCCTCCAGATGACTGCATTATAAAACCTGCTGAGGAAGTGCCAGGAGTACTCAGACTACATCCCAGAGGTATTCAGACACATTGCATATTTTTAGCTGTCACGCATGGCAGCAACTACTGCTTTTGTAGTACAGTAAATACCACTGTCTTCACTATACAGGAAAGTAAGTTTTAAAGTTTAGATTAGTACAGTGGGAAAAGTGACTGGTTTACCTAGTGTGGATTTTTTATTTAGTTTCACAGAGTAGAAACTGCTATACAACTGAATGTCTGGGTCTTTATCCAACCCATATCTCCTTGGTCAACTTTGTACAGAATGACTGGCAGCAAGAATTTCATTACATAACAACTTTCAGACCCAAATATTAACCAGGACACTTCATCTCTGTGGCAAAGCTAAACAGACTAATGTGGCAGTTTTTAGCAACAGATTTAGGTGCCCTGTTTAACATCTATGTCCTTCTTCCTCCTACTTTGCTCACAAGAAACATGGGTCCTGCTGGGTTTTGTATTCTTAGTGGTGCAGCAGACCCCAATCTTTGGTTTTAAAGAACAGGAAATGGTTGTGGAATGGAAGAAAAAAATTTCTTTCTATAATGTATACATGATCACAACATATATAACTGTGTCAAAACTTGTCCAACATAGCTTTAATTGAGATACTTCTCCCAGTGAAGTTGTAGGCTGTGTAAGTATCTATCCAGATCTCAAAGAAGCAAGATTTGCAAGAAGGGAAAGTGCCCTGTTACAAGACAAGCTGATGAAGGTGGAAGCAGCAGAAAAGTTTCTTGGCACCACACAGTCTTTTCATCAGGGCTATTAACAAGCTGGTATTAACACGGTCTCAGTGCTATTGATACTTGAAGTGACTAGAAAGTTATCTCTGGTACATCACGTATCATCTGGTACACATACCACATCTTCCACTGTAGTTCAAAAACTCTCTTGCCCTCAAGCACACACACCTTAATATCTTGCCTGGAAGCCATTCATGAGAAAGCATAAGTAAAGAGGGAAGAAGTAACAATAAAGAAATGGAATAAGAAAAATCCATAGAGCAGAATCAGAAAACACTTTTTTTTAACTAAATGTTATGTTCCTTGACAGGAATTTATTTTATAGTATAGTGTAGGACTGCTTATTTGGCACACCAAAATCTGTATTTAGTCAGAATCAGTTTGTACTGAAATAATTGATTCAATAAGTCACAGCAACCAATGGGTGATACAGCTGTGGGGG
>VZRW01003524.1:7895-46920 GCA_013398125.1 Aegotheles bennettii
CCTGCCCACTTTACCAGAACTGCCTAAAAATAACGGAGTGGATTGGCAAGATCCTCTGCCCGCTCCTTCAGCATTCTCAGGTGGAATCCATCTGGCCCCATAGACTTACATATGTCTAAGTGGAGCAGCAGGTCTAACTGTTTTTTCCTGGATTGTGGGACCTTCAGTCTGCTCCTTATTTCAATTTTCTGGCTGGGGAGACTGAGTACCCTGAAGACAGCTAGTCTGGTTGTTAAAGACTGAGGCAAAGAAAGCATTAACCGCCTCAGCATTTTCTTCATCCAGTGAAAGATGGAGGTTCTCCCTCACCCTCCTTTTGTTGCTAATATATTTTAAAAAACTCTTTCTATTATATTTTATGTATTATCACACGGCTGGTCACAACTTGTTGATCTGTGTGTCCTTATGAAAGTAGTAGCATTTTGCTGGCATGTCTTCTCCACATGGGGTTTTTGGTATGTAGTACCTGCATAGTTTTTATCACATAGACATCCCATTGAATTACCCATGCTCTGAAGTTACAGAACCACACAACAGAAGTTGAAAGGGATCTCTCAAGGCCATTTGGTCCAATCCCGCTTTTAAAGATCTCCAAAGAAGTTGTTGGAAGGAGAAACACCAAAACAAGCTGTTGTTTTGGTCTTCTTACAGCAAATTTGTGGGTTTTTTTGAAGGGCAGGGCAGGAAATATTGGAAAACATGAAAACATAACTGCTCTGCTAAAAGGAAGATTCATTGTTCTGCAGTTCAGAAAATAAACAAAAAGATAACATCTACTTTGAATCTTTTGAGATAGAAACATGAGTCTGTGGCAGGTAAGACTGTTTGAGGTTAAATAAATGTAACCATATTTTTTCTTGAAATATTTTAATTCCTTGAGTCTGCAAAACTGCCCTGGGTGTCTTGAAGGAGAAAAGCTCTCTGACAATTCTAGCATAATGAAAACTTTTTAAGAAATTTGGGGTTTTAAATGTTAGTGCTAATTCACCACAAAACTCCTAGGATGAAAATCCTTCACCAGCTTGTAAAACAACCTAAAAATTCCTAGTAGCTTTTACTAGCAGGCTCAGACTGAGTTATCACAATTGACTTTTCTGAACTTAAAAACATAAAAAAATGGCTATGAATTAACTGGTCTCAGCTGTAAGTTGTACGAGCAGAACCAGACCATATGACCATTCCACTGCATTCCAGTGCAGTGGAATCCTTCCACTAATCAGAGTCCTCAAGATTTGACTATTCCTGTCTTTTGATCTTCCAAAATGGAGAGGTGCAATGAAGCATATTCTAATGAAACCTGACCGAAGACTGACATGATTAGTTTCTGTGTCACAATGTCTCGTCCACTGTGAATTTTTATGAAATATTGACCTGAAATTTGGAAAGAGCACTCTCTTTCCTTCCTGGAAGAAACAGAAAGGTGTTTTACTGTTCCATATTATCAGGAAGGATGGATCAGGATGTCAAAAATTCATATCTTTACATCTTGAGAACATGACCTTATTCTTACCTTCTGGTAAGACAGGCATTCTTTTCATCACTGTCTCCCTTACACTACAGCCCCAGCTTCAAAGTTATGCTCGTCTATTTATTTCTATTAATACCCGTGGTTTGGTGTGAACCTTTTCTGAACAGAGTACAGACTATAATTTTTATGATGATATACTGTTTTGTGGCCTGTTCTTGATCATCGAAGTCTAGATAAAGCCTTGATATTACCTGAGGAATTCATCAGAATAATCCTGTATTTATTGGAAGTCATTGTGAGAAGTTATTGATATACATATATTTCATTAGTCTCTGGATACCAGCCTTGCCTCTGCTTTTGGACATACTGATTTTCTTACACCATTTGCTGCAATGATTCCTTTAAGAGTATGATGGTACATACTCTTACATACTGGATGAGGGTACAGAATGTATCCTCAGCAAGTTTGCTGATGACACTAAACTGGGAGGAGTGGCCGACACACCAGAGGGTTGTGCTGCCATTCAATGTGACCTTGATAGGCTGGAGAGTTGGGCGGGGAGAAACTTAATGAAATTCAACAAGAGCAAGTGCAGAGTTTTGCATCTGGGGAAGAACAACACCATGCACCAGTACAGGCTGGGGGCTGACCTGCTGGAGAGCAGTGTAGGAGAAAGGGACCTGGGAGTCCTGGTGGACAGGAGGATGACCATGAGCCAGCAATGTGCCCTTGTGGCCAAGAAGGTCAATGGCATCCTGGGGTGCATTAGAAAGGGGGTGGTCAGTAGGTCGAGAGAGGTTCTCCTCCCCCTCTATTCTGCCTTGGTGAGGCCACATCTGGAGTATTGTGTGCAGTTCTGGGCCCCACAGTTCAAGGACAGGGAACTGCTTGAGAGAGTCCAGCGCAGAGCCACANTGACTAATGATAGGACAAGGGGCAATGGTTGCAAACTGGAGCATAGGAGGTTCCATGTGAATATCAGGAGAAACTTTTTCACTGTGTGAGTGACGGAGCACTGGAACAGGCTGCCCAGAGAGGTTGTGGAGTCTCCTTCACTGGAGACATTCAAACCCCGCCTGGATGCGTTCCTGTGTGATGTACCCTAGGTGACCCTGCTCTGACAGGGGGGTTGGACTAGATGATCTTTCAAGGTCCCTTCCAACACCTAGGATTCTGTGATTCTGTGATCAGTGTTTGGTAACAGGACAGAAAACAGGTAACAAAGCCAATTGCTATCGGTCATGTTTCTTTACCTCAGTGGACAATTTCAACATGATATTAATTATTTTTATGACATTTAAATGAAATATTCCATTAATATTAACACTTCAGCATTCTTAGGAAGACGCTTTATACCCTTTGCTGTATTCAAAATTTATTTTACATGAGCAGTGTGGCTGCAAACCATGGAGAATGTTTGAACTATATCACTGCAAAGAACTTTTCTCACTGTTAAGTTAGCTGTTTCTGAGAGGGGCTAATAACCCTGATGTCACATCAGACCACTCTATTTCCCTGAAAAGCAATATATTCAACATGGAAAGAGCACTTCTTCAAGCCGTGCCATTTACACAGACCACATTTCTATCTATCCAAAGAATAACTTTCAACAGCACTGCATGGTATTTCAGCTACAAGGCTGATTAATGTAGCACATTTTTAGCA
This sequence comes from Aegotheles bennettii, assembly GCA_013398125.1. Lineage (NCBI taxonomy): Eukaryota > Metazoa > Chordata > Aves > Caprimulgiformes > Aegothelidae > Aegotheles > Aegotheles bennettii. The sequence goes on from VZRW01003524.1 coordinate 11,030, forward strand.
TGCCTCCAGGCAGTGTAGCTTCATTCCTTGACACTGACTTAGTATGTACGGTGTATTGGCTCAGTGGCAGAAGCTTCTGTGTTTTGAATATTGTCATAGATTAAATTTAATTTAACAATTTTGAGGATTTTTTTTAATTTGTCAACTTCTGAGAATGTCTGAATAATTATTTCTCTCATTTGGTATAGCCTTCATCACAGTAGGAGCAGAATGCATGATGTACATTGTTCTGCAATAGGCTTTTATAATTGCTGTGTACTAATAATTAGTATTCATGTGGCATATTCACTTTAGTACAGGAAGATGAATCTGATGTACTATGTGAATACTATCAGATTCTGTGGGTAGCCTTATTAAAAGTCATATTTGGAGAATAAATATGTGACACAGGATCTTCAAATCTGAGAAAATTATTATTGTTATAATGTTAATTAGGAAAACAACAAAATCATAACAATCTATATAATATCTGATGCACAATGTCTCAACTATACTTATTATTTAGAAGCTTTGGCACTGCATTTTAAGTTGCAAACACATTTACAATCAGTGATAACTGGGAATAATAATATGGACTATTTTGTCATTATCAACAATCCCTTTCTTGAGCTGCTTCTTCTACTCCTTTACTTCTCTTTAAACACCAAAATAGGACAGTTTGTATTGACTATGTGTTTATTTCATATATTATATGTTATATCACATAATGGCCTAAGATAACAAAAGGGATTACAAGAAATTTTAGAAATGTAGTAATAATTATCAAATAATTATAGTGTCAAAACATTTCTGGCATCATAAAATTTTGTCCATAAATTGAGCTTCCTTTCTTATATAATAACCCTTGAGGATCTGTGGCCCCACCTATCAGCTTCATCTTTCATTTCCTTTTTGCTTTTATCATGTTTTGAATTCACAGAAAATATAGGAAATGGTAGTTCACATTAAAACAATGGTAGAGAAGGCATCCTGGTAACATCCATGGGTCTTTTATACTGAAATGATTTATTATCTCTGTGACTATTTCAGATTTTTAAAATTAAAAGAACTGGTATATTATACCTATCTGTTACTGTATCTACATTTCAAAAAGGCATGACACAGGCCTGACCTCGTTTGCAAGCAGACCATGTATATACCGGTATAGTAGATATTTCTGGCAAAATATTTGTAGAAAGTTAATATCAGTCTGGAAGGCTCTGTGAAAATGATATCTTTATGGATTTATTTCAGAAAATAGTTTCTCCTAAACATCCAACCAAAGAATAGAAATACTATTTCTGCGATCAATCTTAATGAAATTATTCTCACACATTTAGAAGCTAGATCAAACACTCATAATAAGTGGCTTGTGATTAATTCAGGAGGTACTTTTTTAAATTTTATGACATTTAGCTGACAATATATTTGTCATGTAACATTTTCTTCACAGAAATTTCCTGAGTGGTGCCAGATGTTCTTTCACACTACCTGTTATAACTTCTTCTACCTACATTCTTTAATTTCTACAATTTCCTCTCTGATACTTATTCTCCCTCATTTCTACCACTCCTCATTACAATCCTTCATTCTCATTCACTTGCCACAAACAGCTTCATATTTTCTCCAGCTTCATCTCTGTGTCACAGAAGTACTCTGAGCTTCTCTTCCTTTTCAAATGACTTCACAACACCCACTCCTTAAATGACATCCACAAGCAATTATCAGGTCAACTCAGTGGCATTAGCATCTAGAAATGCATAATTTAACTATTTTTTAAATTAACATATAGTTCTGTATAGAAGTATTAATAAAGCATACAAAACTTTGCTTTGCAATTTTCTTGTGCTTTACTTAATAACTTACTTTCTTCACAACCATGATCTGATTATTTCCCTTCACATTTTTTTTGTTGACAACAATGTGTCCTAGTCTATTTCTATACCTGTGGGACCTGATTGTACTTGGAGCTTCTGAGTCAACAAACTAAATAAATACAAAAAACAACTATCAAACCATTAGTTGTTGTTAACAATTTAAAAACATCTTGTCAGAATAAAGATGTAAATATTGATACCCTGACAAAAGAGAGCTTGGGACTGTGGCAGTCTCTCCAGCACACTTTTGTGAAGACTTCTGAGAAACAACTAACAGTATGATTAATGGCAGATAGGAATTTGAGAGCATTTTTTGGGGCTAGTTTCAGTTTACAAATGAGGAATTCACACCGTGGATTTACACCAGTTTTAGGATTTGTGCAAGGGAGTTGCATGTGAGGGATCCCTGTCTCCTCCCATGGGGACAGGCAGCAGTCCTCAGCCATCATCCCCATAATACTCAACACTGGTGAGGCCGCACCACAAGTACTGTGTTCAGTTTTGGGTTCCTCACTTCAAAAAAGACATTGAGCTGCTGGAGCCTGTCCAGAGAAGATCAACAAAGCTGGTGAAGGGACTGGAAAACATGTCTGATGGGGAATGACTGAGAGAGCTGGGGTTGTTCAGTCTGGAGAAGAGGAGGCCCAGGGGGGACCTCATCACTCTCTACAACTCCCTGAGAGGAGGCTGTAGTGAGGCAGGGGTGGGTCTCTTCTGCCGTGCCCATAGTGAGAGGACAAAATGAGAGGACAGTCTTAAATTGCAGCAGGGGAGATTCAGACTGGACATTAGGAAAATTTTTTTCACTGTAAAGGTGATTAAGTGTTGGAATAGGTTGACCAGGGAGGTGATGGAGTCACCGTCCCTGGAGGTGTTCAAGAGGAGCCTGGATGTGGCACTGGGTGATATAGTTTAGGGTTGATGTAGATAGGGGTTGGACTGGATGATCTTGAAGGTCTCCTCCAACCTTAATGATTCTATGATTCTACAATTCTATAACATGTGCTTATGTAGGAGATACCCACAGGTGAACTCATCTTCAAAACACCTTTTTGAGATAGAAGCACATTTTTATTTATTTATTTGCCTCAGAAGTTGTATTGCATGCAGAGACCTTGGCCCAAGGGGCACTCACCCCCCATTACAAGGTCACCCAAGAAACTTGAGGCAGGTAGAAAATAAAGTTCAGGGCTGCTGAGGGATTAAATCAGCCATGTTTTTTCTTTTTTTCTCCTGGTATGAGGCAGAATGGGCTCTCTCAAGGCTTAAATCTGTAGGAGTGACAAGGTTTAAGTGATGTGGGCTGCAGCAGTGCATGGTGTGGGAGAAAGCCATGGACCAACATGGGCTCATGGCAGCTGCCTGCCACCATCTCTGACACTGAAGGAAACAACACTGGAAAGAAAACCTATCTTGAGACATGACTATGTCAACCAGAGAAGCACAGGAAGACCTTGATAAAATGTGTTTAAGAAAGGCCCAGCTGCTGGGGTTAAAGACATGCTCTAGGGAGGGCATAATGTGCCAAAAGGGTATGGCTGCCCCCAAGGAACTGTGGCCATGGGACACACATTCCAGGACAGGGACACTCCCAAGGGCCTGCAGCCATATGGAACCTGTACTGGGACAGCAACACCCCTGAGGGACTGTGACCACGGAGGACTCTGAAACCTGTGAAAACTGAGGGACCTGAGAGTGGGGATAGGGGAGGACACATGTTCATCTTAGTGTGTGTGTGCAAATGCTTATGTCTGTTTTTCCCTCAACACCTGAATCAATGGCCAGAAGTTTGTTTGAGGGTAGATTAAGTGAAATTCCCCGGCTCAAGGTGGCTGCTTGCACCAGGGATGAGTGCAGTTGCAGCGGTGATGGAGGTGCCTGCAAAGTGCAGGCAGCTCTCACCAGCAGCCAGGCAACAGCATGCATCGTGTCAGGCTCATGCACAGGCATTGCCTCCACCTCATCTCCCGAAACTCCCATGTCCTCTGGAGCCACTGCACTGGTGCCACAGCTCACATGTCACAGGAATAAGTGCCCGAGACAGCAGCATGCAATACTTAAGTTTCCTTAAGAAAACACTGGATTTGATATTTTATTGTTTCTTTCTGCCTTAACCTTCAGGACATTCAGCTTCTTCAAAATATCAAATGTCTTTTTTTCCAATAGAAACTTCAAAATGGGGACTAGTGCCGGGGCGAGAAAAAACAGCTTGAAGACAGACAGTGTGACATAAAGTGAAAAATACAGGAGGTGGTTCAGAGCCACAGGATGCATTATATCCAGCCTCATGTAAAAGCTGGATATATTAAATTTGCCTGTTTAAGAAGGCCAAGTTATGAAAGCATACTCGTCAACAAACAGCATAACCTTGACCAAACAGTCTGAAAGAGTTCAAGGCTTTTTCTCTGATATACTGCCATGTATGTGAGCATGTAAATAACAGCAGCAGAAGCGTTGGCTAGAAACACTGCTGAAGTACATCTGCCAAGAGTGCAAAGGGAGTACAGCAGTCATTAGAGGCAGGCAGTGGCATCTTTCGGACTGCAAAGCCTTGCTGAACCTTGGGAAGGCAATGATATCAACTTACTAATTAGTTAATGTCCTGTCACATACTTTTGTGCTTACCTCTGTTAGGTGTCTCCAGATGTTCATATTGCCTATGCTTGATGGTCATCCTGGGACCCTGACAGTGTAGACAAACACACTATTAGAAGAGTACAGTTCCTCATTGAAGATAGATCAAGGAATGTCTTTAAGACTACAACAGCACAGGAAGTGGAGGGCTGTACTTTAAAGATAATTTAATTTGTTATTCTTAAACTGTTCTCTTTATTCCTTCTTCCTCTCTCTTCATAAATACAATGCATTTTTCAAACACTGAATTTAGTGCTGTTGAAAGAAGACTGATTGTCTGTAGCCTAGCAGAAAGTCTGAAACTGTCGAAGACTGCATGAGTGAGACTCCCACTTAGTAAATTGAGTCCAGCCTACAGCCTACCTACCATTGTCACAAACTGACATTTTCAGCTGTGCTAAATGAGAACACGTCCTTATGAGCTGGGGAAATTCAATAAAATTACACACTATGTTTACAAGTATTCTGAACTCCTTCCTGCTTTGTGCTGAAATATACCCAAACAACAGTGTTTATTTCATCCCTACTCTGTGAAGCTAAAAACTCTGGTCTGTTTATGTTCAAATAGGTTTTTTTTAATATAATGGAAATACTGCAGTGGTAAACATACTGTATAGCACACTTAAAACCTGTATTTTCTCAATTTTTAGGTTGCAGATATTAGGGGTGGAATGTCTCCCTTTTGACTCAGATAAGGGAAGATTACTCTAAGAGGATTTCAGAGGCAATTATTTTTTCAAAATAACAGAATAAGGAGTTTCCTAGCATTAGTACTGAATGTAAACATTAAAACTCAGTCCTTGGAATTCATAATCCAGGTGCTTCTTCCTGTCTTTGGGGATATTCCACTGTAGTTTCTCAGCTCTACCTCCCTGAAAAAAGTAAAAACCCTATCATAGATCTGAAAAATACCCATTTACTCATGTTATTCAAACTGACCATAAACTTGTCAAGTTGACAGGGTTTTGTCCCCCAAAGGAAAAGTGCAGTTGCAGTTTCTCTCACAGTACATAACTGTGTTTTAATAAATGCAGAGAAAGTGGTTCATTCTGGATACCAGACATACACAAGTACTAGCTTTCCTGTCCTTGTCTCCCTGCAGACAAAGACCTCAGCACAGAGAACACAACATCATCCAGAACCTCCCCAGATTAACCAATGATACAACGAGTTGATAGAGTCCCTGAAATCTTTTCCATGTGACTTTAAACCTATCTTGGAAGTACTATAGTTCACAGAAGGCTTAAACCAAAGGGAAACAAGCATACTGCTTGGGTCAGAAAACAAGTGACATTGAGCACAAATGGCATGAATGAGGTCTGTGTTAATATGGAACATCAATTTATCACCCCAGCTGAACACACAAAGGTAATTTGTAAACCCACAGTGTTTATTAAAACAATTACAAACAGGTGCACTTGAAAACAATATGGCTTCCATGCCCTCTAGGTTTACAAAAGAGTTGAGGTTTCTTCACATTTATTTTTGTCTCCCTTCTCTCCCCTTTTTGCTCTTTTTTTTTTTTTGGTCCTGTGAGGGACACCTTACTTCAAAGCAGCTGTTAAGGAGAGATGATGCAGTGCCTCTTGGGTCGTATCATTGTATTAGAAGTTCTGAGTGAACAGTTTTGACATCAAAGGAGCCAAGTAACATTTTGATAGTCAGTGTTTAATTTTTATGTACAATGTACTAAATATAATATAAACACTAGGTTTTGGCAGTCTTTAGCCTGTTGTCTCCTCAGATGAGTGCCTAAGAAGCTCAATTATACATCTGTTATATTGCAGTTTTATTTCTAATCTGATAACTAATCAAGAAATATTGTAGAAATTGTTGAAATTAACTGAATAGATGGAATATTGATTTTAAAATAGATTATTCATGTGCCTGAAAACTACTTTGATATACAAAGTTTTGAAGGTCTGGTCTCTCCTTCTTCATCTGTTGTTCCTCAGGATAAAGTAGTATAGTTAACTCAGACTTCACGAACCACGTTTTTTAGGCTGCTCTTACAGACAGCTGGAGACAGGTTAGAAAAATGTCTTTCCTGGAGTGAGGCAAACCGAGCTAAAACAGTAGCAGCACTGAGCAGAGTTACTTCACTTGCCTATAGTCATGCTATAGTTTGTTCATCCTGATAATTTAAGTGTCTTTTCTGCAGTGACAGAATCCTGTAGATTCATGTTCTACTTATAATTAAGCATAACCTGCAGATCCTTTTGTGCAGTACTGCCATTGAGCAGTTGTTCTCTGTCCCACATTTGAGTGACTCATTGTTCCCACCAAAGGACAAGAATAATGCTCTGTAATCCTTTTTTTTTTTNTTTTTTTTTTTTACCTCCCTGGCTGTTTACCCAGTTTATCAGGATTGTTTTGCATTCCAAAGCTGCTCTCCAGCACTTGCAACTTATTCTAGTCTGGTGTCATCTTCAGATGTACTAATTATGCCCTACTCCATTATCTAGGTCATTAGTGGCTGAAATAGTATGAGATCAGGAGCAGAGCTTTGGGGAATCCCCTTTTCCTGAAGATGTAGTGATGATGGGGTTTGCTCATTGACTCTGCTAACATTTAGCGAGTAGAATAGCAGAATCTCATTTCAGAGAATAGCTCCATAATTTCATGCACCTACTATAAAAACAAGCAAATTGACACCCTGCCAGGAGTAGCCAGAGGAGATCTTAGAAGAGAGTTCATAATGATACTGCTGCCATATTGCATGCCTGTAAATAATTCATTAAGTCAACCAACCTTTTATTTTAAGCAAACATGAGCAGATGCCTTCCTAAATTGGATGCAGACAACAGTTTTCAGCAAAACATTGTTGTAATATGACACTTTAAAAGAGTAACATTTTTCTCTTATTGATTTTTTAAGTGTTATCGACTCCGATAATTCACAGTGATTACTTCTGTTACACATCAAGTCCCTCATTGTTTTTCATGTACATTTTTCAGATTTTGGTGCGTAATAGATTTCAGTTAACTGTAGCATGGTGGAAAATAAAGTAAATTCACAGGCAGTCAAGAGAACTGAGAAGTTTTACAGAGGTCCACAACATCAGTATCAATTATTTAATACAAGATCTGCAATTTAGACCTTATATCTACTTTGTATTTAGTAAATCAATGAACAGAAATAAGCAGATAATTAAGATGAGAAACAACAGTTGTGGGAGTCCAAGCAAAAGGTCAAGGTTAGTGTTTACAGAGCTGATGACTCCTCAGTACTCAGCTTGTAAAGTCAGGTCACACCTTTCAAAATACCATAATTATAGTGTGTGGAAGTGTGTAAAATTCACTCTTATCTGTAACTTTCTTGTATACGTTTTACCTCCCCACTGGTGTGGAGAAGATTTTACATGGGATTAAGGAGTGGTATTTTATTATTTAATGTTTCTACTTTGAATTTTACTTAACTCTCTTCATGTCAACATTTTTCTCCATAAAAATTCACCAAGCATGAGCTTTCCTTTATATGTATTTCCCTATACTGATTTCATTTCAATTTTGTCTTTTCTTTTGCAAAAACTTTAAAATAGGTGTATCAAAATGAGGTATTTCTGTAAGTTCTGATCAGTGCAGTAAAATATCAAACTTCAGCATTATTTTAACCAATATTTTAAGTGTGTTTTAACTTATTGTGAAATACTTGCAGCAATTTGTACACCATCTCAGTCAGCGATTAAATTACATTTCAAATTTCTACTCACTCAGCTTTACAATGAAAATTTTTCCTCCTTTAAAAACTGATATAAGGGAATCACTGGATAGATGTCACATTTATTATATACCAGTAAATAAAATGGAATATGTACGCATATTGACTTTATTATTTCAACTAATGTTTCAGTACTGCTACAATGATATTTTACATATTTTGTAAGACAGAGTTAGAAACTTCAAATCCTTTTTCATATTAATTACATAACTTTTATGATCATATAAACACAATAAAGTGTTTGGAAATTAGTTTGTTTTTTTAAAATAAATATAGTTAAATACTATGTGTTTGAGTTGGTCTCAGTTGGGGGTGGGGTGGGGAAGGGGGTGCAGAACCAGACTTATATCTTTCTGTCCATAACTCTTATGCACACCATAACATCTTTGCATCTCTATCTCTCTCTCTATTCCCACCCCATCCCATAATTTCCATAATTTTTTTTCCAGTGGGGGACTGCAATAGTGCCACGGGTGAATATACTAAGCATCGTACAGAGGAAGTGTAAAATGTAATTGGGAGTCTTAAGATCTCATGTCTGAAGGACCTTTTACACCCTTCTAATGTCACAGGATCTAGCACACCGTCTAGTTATTTTTGCATTAAGGTAGCAGTACTTATTTTGAATTGAATGCAGGAGAAATAATTTGTATGCAGAGCTTCTAGCCTTCCATCAGTTGTAGATTATTGGTATAGTCAATACGTCAAAGTGTGGCATTCATTAAAAACATTTGGGTCTAATTCATGCCTCCAACCATGACTCCTCTGAGAATATTATTTCTTACATGTGAGTAACAATGTAGACAACAGATGCACAGGTGCAAAGTTAATTCCATACTTAAGTATGGTCAGGTTAAGGGCCTTAGTAAAAACAAGAAATGCTTTTGTAAGTGAAAAGTCACAATGTTTTTCAAACCACTATAAATGTTGTAGGTTAATTTTGACTCATCCACAAAACTCTCCACACAGAAATTATTCGGTCTTATGCATTGATTAAAACTGTTCCACTAATTTAAAAATATTCCAAAAGAAAAATCAGTTTGCCAGACTGGAGGACTAGATGTACTTGATCAACTGGTAAGAGATTTTCTTGGGGAGCAGGGAGTGCAGGGAGGGGTTGCTTGTAAGGTCAGTCTTATAACTTTGGGTATAATAAATGATATAATTATTCTAACATAGTCTGAAAGTCTGTAATTTATATCAGATCCACGATATGCTGATTTTTCTGAATGCAACTGAAACGTCTTTTAGAAAGATTTACAGTGTTAATAACTTCCAGATATTTTAAGTCACAGTCACTCTTCATTGAAACAGCACAGAGATTACACAAGGTTTTTCTTTCCCTGTGGTTACTGTCTTATATTTTAAATACCGTACGTTCACACTTTGAGAATGCTCCCAAGGTTGTGACTTTCTTCTTCTCTTCCCCTCACCCCCAACCCCTTTGCTTGAAGATTATATGGGGAGGAAAGACTGTTACCCTGTGTCAGCCAGAACTGAATAAATGTCTTTGGGTTAAACTGATTCAATTGGGAATCATTTGGCTTTAACTAGATTTCACTTACTGTGAGCTCAGTAGATAGTTCTAAGCAGTCATCCAAGACTGTCCACATTTAAAGAAGCAAACAGACAATAATCATATATAGATGTCCTTAAGCAGGCGAACTGTTTCTCTGAAGTTGAGTAGTCACACATCCCAAGTGAAAAATGGTAAAGAACAAGTCCTTAAGCTTGCAAAGAGAAGTCTATATGAAATCCTAACTATGGGATGTTCTCTAGGGAACATGGTTGTTTTCAGTGAGATCAGCACGTTGCCATTGCTGTTTAAAATAGTTCTTAAAAAGTAACACTGCATGAATGTTATCTTTTCCACATAGTTGTTAACTAAAATGACTGTTGTCATAAATTTCTTTTGAAATTAGTTTTTCAAATTAAAGTAGAACTTTTCTAAGCAATAGTTTTGTGTTAAAAATATGCCACTGCCTTTTTATATATGTTTTACTTAACAGTGTCATAAAGATGAGTACCTAAAATTACAGAAATCTTAGCAGTGAGGGGATGAACAACCCAATTCCTTGAAAAAAAATACTGATTTTGTTTTGTACTTTCTTGTCAAATACTTCACTTCTTTTCATATGAAAATTCAATGGTTTTAATCTTCAGAAAATCCGTTCTGAGCATATCATGAAAAAGATGTGGCATCAGGAATGAGTTGCAGATACGTCAGTAATTTCATTGATAAGACGTTTAGATAATTCTTGGTCAATAACTTATCCAGCACAAGCCATGTCTACCCAGTGAAATGTTCAATCACAAAGACACACTTCTGAGTCAACATATGTCATTGGCACCCACCAAATGTCCTGTTACACATAGGTTAAAAAGATAGCCAAACAGAGTTTCCTTGGTGATCATTTTTCTAAAGATGACTGTAGAACAGGCATCTGTCAATAAGGAAGTGCTCTGTATGTATAATTTTTTGTTGCCAGTGTGACTGTTATGCTAACTTGCTGAGTGGCTCTAGGAGGAACAGTAAGGGAAATAGGGGAAAATTGTACCTCCTAATGTAGTCTAAGAGTGAGGAGAGAAACTCTTCAAGTTCTTGAGAGAGAAAAATTTGCTGACATAGTAAAACTGCAAAACCCTGTCTTGTTTAGCTTAGGTAAAATATTTAGAGGTTTTCTTGGATATGGTGAAGTAGATTTATGCTGCGCTAAAACTCTAAATACTGAAACTCAAGCTACATCATAAATACATTTTGCTTGATCTTGCTAATATCCAGGGCTGAGACTGTTTCCTTATTTCTTTGGGAAAAATCTCATTTCTTGCTTTTTTTCTGACTTTTGCAGGGAGAACACATGCAGAATGCTATGTTCAGACATTAAGGTCATATTCTGTAGCTGGCTTACCAATGTGGTTGCAGTTAGTTCAGTTCCTATTGACTGCCTTCTCCAGAGGATTCCGACTAGAAGATTTTAGTTGGAAGGAAAAAAAAGAACCAAGCTTCACACTATTCCCTTCCATCCAGGCAAACAACCACAGTCATCCTACATTGCACTTGTGTCTACATTATACATCTTACAGGCTTAAAAGAAGTAAAAAATTTCCTGTCTCTGTACTTTACATGACAGATAAAACCTGTGATATGATAAAATTGCTTTTTTTCTTTTTCCTAAAGACAAAATCATCTTTTGTTTTGCAAAGACGAGTTACTCCCTTCTCATAGTAATCCCATTATTTCTTCCCAAGCCAGGTAGCCCTCTAGGGTCTATAATTTCAGACATCTGGCTGCCAGGTTCCAACAGTGACAAGGGCAACTGCTGCTGACTTATCTAAAGCATGTTTTTTCTCAACATGATGTGCTCTTACACTTTAATATTGCAAAACCATTAATGTAGTTTCCTGAAGGCTATTTCCATCTGTGTCTTTGTAGCCTGTAGAAATGGAAAGATGGTCTTCCTGTGAGCCTCAGTATAATAGTTAGGTCATGTTTTTGCAGAATTAGTATCTGTAGTTGGAGTATTTTTTTGTGAGTATACACTGAATTCTGTCACTATACTATCTGCTAGAATTTTTGACACTGATATATTTTGTAAATTTTTACTCACTCTGTGACACCAGCACATAAAATCCTACTGACCTAAAAGCACATGTTCCTGTCACAGTGGTGAATATCAGACATTTATATCAGGAATAATGTTGAAGTTGGTTTAAATACATGCACTAGTTCCACACTTGTGTTGACTGAGTATATAGTTTCCCCAAAAATACCTGATTTCTGCAATGGACCATAGCCTGTCCAGTTTCAAAGATTATTTTCCATCAGTAAATAAATAGAAAGAACATGCCAAAAGGAGCTTTTTTAACATTAATAAGGTCTTCCTCTAGTTGCTCCTATAAACATCACATCAATCCAATCGTTTTGCTGGCTGAATCATTCTGTGCTCTACATCAGTATAGAAGCACTGAATGTTTTCTGCTGTCTGCTCTTACCTAATGAAGAAAAAGGCTGATGATTATATTTTCAGTTTCTGAGCAACAATAGAGTATTATGGCTTGCTTTCCAGGAGAAGAGAAGCCCTGAAACATACAAAGAAGAGAGTGAACACTGCATAAAAGAGTTGCCAATTTATCTTCCTATTAAATGGCAATGTGGTATGCATTAAGACATTGAAGCAGCTGTGGTGAGAATGGTGGATGTTCTTAACCTTTTTTGATTTTAATTTCCCATATCTGCAAATAAACATGTGGAAAAGTTATGGGTTTTCCTTTTGGCAGCTACAGTACATAAGCTGTCCTAAAGCAGTATCAGTTTTCACAAACACTTTGGAGCTCACATCTAACACAGAAGCTGCCAAATAGCCTTTTTTTTTTTTCTTTTCTGATTTTGTCTCCCATAAAATTAAATGTTTGAATATTGGTCCTAAATATTTTCCTCTTCTAGGCTCTAGAGAGGGAGGTTATTTTGCCACTGCTGCTTTTATTTAGCATGGAGAAGTCTGAACAGTTGACTTGTTTAATGGATCTGACTCTAGCACAGTACAATTATGTTGTATAGTATTGACAGCATTTATCTTAGTCCTGATTGAGCTGGCGTAACTTTCTCAGCATAAGCATGATCCGGTGGAGCCACAGAAACTTTGTCACACTAACTGCTGAGGCAAGGAAAAACAATTAAAGTGGAAGAAAGCTGTCATATCTGGGTCATCTGTGGCTACATAAATTCTTTATCCTTGGGAAGCTACCTATCGTGTTCAGTTTTACCTTGAACTAGCATCTGGTTTGAGGTCTACCCTTTTGAGCCTGCTGAACTGCCCTACATGCAAATTGGCTTCATGTCAGGATATAGCTCTTTAGCATTGTTTGTAGTGTACTACACAACTTCAAAGCATGTCTCTTGGTTAAAAATGTATACTGAACTTCCCATTCTTTACATTGCAAAACATTCCGTATATCCAGTGTCATTTTGCTGGGTCATTGGTGGTGGTGTCATGTGCTCTGTCTTTTCAAACTTTTTCACTGTGCGAGTGACAGAGCACTGGAACAGGCTGCCCAGAGAGGTCGTGGAGTCTCCTTCACTGGAGACATTCAAAACCCGCCTGGATGCATTCCTGTGTGACCTGCTCTAGGTTGTCCTGCTCTGGCAGGGGGGTTGGACTAGATGATCTTTCAAGGTCTCTTCCACCTCCAAACATTCTGTGATTCTGTGATTCATCTGTACCATTTGATCTAAATTTTAATTTCTTGTATTACTTTCTGTTTAAGCTCTGGAGACCAGGGCTTCTATACAGTTTCTTCAGATAAACTATACAACATGGTCCTGGATGTTGTGCTGTGTGTATTGGCTATCTTCAAAGCAGAAAGGAAAAAGAGCTAACCCAGGCACTGGGCTAAGAGACTCGCTCATTTGTATGGAAGGAGCATGTCATGCTGACCCAAGAGTAGCAGAGCATTGAATACTGTAACCCTTTAGGCTCAAGCTTTGTCAGTAAAATTTAGGAGTTTGTATAACCAGCATGAAGTGCTGCAGAATACATGTAGGTTGTTGAAACATTTTCCTTTGTGCTTTAGTTGTTGGGGATTTATTTTTGCTGCATTGTATCTTGCCCTTCTACTCCCATTTGCACTTGCCTAATCTAGATGAGAAAATACAGGCTTCATAGTTCTTTCAGAAAACTTAGTATTTGTTTGGTTTTTGCCAGTCTTGGAAATAGTGAGAAAGAAAAAGAAAATTGAGTATTGGAGAGGAGGCTGCTGCACTTCAGAAAATCACCAGACCCTGTTCTGTGAGAAGAACAGACTAGGCAGGGTTGGAGAGGGTGAGCAATAAGGAGGAAAACATAATTCACCCTGGATGTAATGGGAGAGTGAATGGCAGAGCTGCCTTCATCCACTGCAGAGTCTTCTACAGTATTTACAACATTCTCTACTCTTCCTGATGATAAATCTTTCTAGACAGTCATGTTGTCATCTTATGGCCTCTGATAACTTTTCTCTCTTTATGGCCTTTTGGGCATAGATTCTCACCTTCTTAAATAACTTGAAGCTGAAGAAGAAACAATACCAAAATATATAACAGATGCACAAGTGTACCTTGGGGATGGATGTCTTATGGACACAGAACTGTCATCACACTTCCATAAGCACATTTTTACTGTCTCATTCATCATGCATGTGTGGCTTGCTGGCAGTACACTTGCTCCCAGTGGGGTAAACTCTATTCTGAGTGCAAACTAGCTAGATACATCTTTTTACCCTGCATGTTAGACTTTTTCTTCAAGTCCAAGGCTTCAGATCTTCATCTCTTTTAAATTACCAAAAAGCATTTTTTTATTTGATGTTATATATACAGATATACTTTCATACAGTTGATGTACTGCTGAAACTTAAGTGTAATAATAGAAGTTTTCACTACCTATAGCCTTAGAAAGAAATACAAAATCATTTCAACAGTTTTTAGAAACAACTGAAAATTGACAAGATTTTAAGGTCTGTGTGAAATTTGTAGGAGCAATATTAAAAAAAAATATTATCAATGCCTGTGCACAATGGAGTTAGATATAATTACCCAGCCCTAGGTTTATGTGAAGCTACTACAAATAGAAATCTGAATTAGATAACTGAGGAGATACATATAAAAATGCCCAAGTAAGGTAAGAAGGAATGACAGTGTGCCAGGCTGTACTGGCATACTGCAGCATAATTGCAGGAGAAAACCTTCATGATGCTGCCTCAATAGTGATTAAACACCACTTCTCTTAACCCATTTTCAGAGATGTTCAGAAAGCTAAACTCCTTATGGAATGGAGAATGCCTTTACACAGCTATTAAAATTCATAACTTTATTCGTGTGAGGGTTTTGATATGTATAAAATATCTTGACTTTTCCTCTCTCTGGGGTGGTTTTCCCAATCTTCTCTTTTCTATCTACTAGTGTTTAACTGTCAAAATGAGGGGGAAGAAGGAGGTAAGAATCTGTTCTGATTGATTAGCTCTGTGGTTAACCTCCTGCAAAAGCACGATTAAGGTACAAAAATGTTCACTGTCTTATATACTGAAGGACTTTCGCCAGCACAGAGGTATATGGAGTTCTTGCAAGTGATCCAAGAATGGTGTGCAAGCTTCCTCTTTATGGCACTCTGAAAAGGTATTTTCTCTGAGTTGCTTTCAACTGCAAGAATTTTCAGGACTACTGGGGTTTTTTTGATCTTGGTAATTCTATTAATTTCAGTAAAACTACTATAGATTTCCATGAGAGCAAAAGTGACCACAATATCTCCTTATTCTGAAGCTTTGGTGCATGTTTGCAGCTAATGAAGAAGAGGAGGAAGATGTCTTTTTTGGATGTCCTGAATTAATTACAGAGTGCATTTATTTACAGGGACATGTGAAGCAGTTCATGAAGCTAAGGGTTATATACACTCAGATAAGATGCTGGCTGAGATTCTGCTGTTATTTTCACCATTGCACGACCTATAGTGGGACACTTTTTCTATGATCTTTAGCTTTATTAGCAGGATTCCGTGGGAGTTTTTATAGTAGTGTTGACATGTGAGTTTATGATATGTTTCTGTTTAGCAGTGGCCCAGGGGTGTTTCACATGATGCAGGGAAACATGTCACGCTACCTTAGTTACTGCTGCCCTTACAAATCATTGCTATAGTTTCTGGAAATTAATTAATGTAAATATTTTTAAGAGTAGTCCTTTACAGAGCTTTTCTGTGCTTGCCAGTGTAGAGTAATTCTAGGAAAACTGACTTCCTAGCTTAAAGCTCTGTCAGGGCAAGAAAACCCTACAGTAGTGATGGTGTAAATTCTGCAATGCCTCAAAGTGTTCACACAGTATGAAATGAGGAACGTAGTTTCAAACAGAATAAAAACGTTTTAGCTAAAGGAGGCTTACCCAAAGAAGGCAGAAAACAGAGGGGTTGCCTAAGGTACAAGCAGGATTACCACCATAGAAAGTACTCCCTAAACATGTGAATGCAGAAAAAGACAGGAAATACTTAAAATTTCCCAACTTTATTTGTCAGCAAGAGAAATATCTTAAATGAAAAAACTTTTTGTGTTGGAAACTTCAGTAATTTTTAATCAATGTTTTAGGAAAAAGAAAAAAGTTACTGAAATGTTAATAATGTTCCTATTTACATTAGTTATATTACTATACTAAATAACTAAATAAAGCATACATTAAAAGCTTTTGAATCTCACCTTTCTTTCAACCACAACTACATGATTCTTACCTAACAAAATGACCAGAAGTCTACCATGAACAGAAATGCAATTAAAATTACCAACTTTTATCACTCAATATCATGGTCAAAACAATCTATCACACATCCTTTTTGTATTGTGTTATACCTCTGCAACATGAATGCTGGTGATTAAGGAAACAACCTATCAATCACAGCAGATATGTAAGACTTTTAAATGGAAAATTAATTTTAGTACAGACCATGATGTTATCTCCAATACTGTAGTCCCTACAAAGGGGAGATCAAGCTATAATAGAAGCCGTCAACCCCACATGAACCACTTAATCATGTTTATATATAACTTGCCTATTAAAAAGCAATATCCAATGTCAATGGCTCAGATATAAAAATATCTTAATAGTCAGTAACTGACTAATGAATACTACAGTAATAACAGTTTAATTTGAAGAATTCTGACAGCTGGTTGCCTTGATGAGAGCTGTAACCAGGGAGCCCTAGTCCCATGCTGAGAACATCCACAGCATGCTGATTTATAGCAGCAGTGCAGAACTGTTTAATGTCAGCACCTCTCAGCTAAAGTAATAATAAACAGGAATGTTATGGTTTATTTTTCTGTATGAATTGTTCAGGCTCTGTATGGTAAGCACCAGCTCAATAGGGGATAATAGCTGCCATTCCCCAGGGAGTTGTAACTGAGGTTTAAGCATTTTTATTGGCAAGGTTAGTATATCAAAATGAATCCAGAAGAAGTTGTTTTTTCTATTCTCTTTTTTTCTTTCTTTTTGCTTGATTTCTCATGCAATTCTGGAAAGCAGATATAATTCTTGTAGTTATGGAAGCTTCTTTTAGGTTTCAACTGCACTTTTTTTTTGTAGAATTTTAACTACCTTTCCTTCTTACGTTTAGTGTTGGGTGCGAATTTACTACAGACATTATTGTATAACTTTTTCACTCCTTCCTCTTCTCCCCTCCTTTACCCAAGAATTTTTAGCTGTGAAGTAATTCGCAAACTTCAAAGATTTGAAATAAATCTGCTATGTGAAGAAATGTAGTGCATTGAAAGATATAAAGTAAACCTTCTTTTGTTTGGTTGGTTGGGGTTTTGTTTGTTTACATTAATTTACCAGGTTGTCACATTGTGTATACCTGCAATTTAGAACAAAAGCAATTCCTTAGGGGCAGCACCTTAGAATATATTGTCATTTAGCCTGCTGCTTTGAATAAGAAGGCTTCCAAAGACTGTGCAAGATTTACTACAAGCTAAGTTGGGGGAGAAGTCTTTGTTCAAACTTTTTCTCAAAGAACTTATATACTGTTGACTCTTATCTCTTAAGTATATGTTCTATTTGGTAAATGTAGCCAGACATTGGTAAGATTCTTTCATTGCTATTCCTTTTTTCCTTTTGCACTGCAAACTTTTTGTTTTGTTTGGAAATGTAGATAGCCGATTAATAACTGGCTAACAAGCAGATGGATATGAAATGTTTTCATCCTTGGTGGAAACTGGTAACACTTGAGTGTTGCACTGGGGTTCTGCCAAGGCCCACTAAGGGTCAATCTATAAGCTTGAGTTAGAAACTTGAAGAATTGCTTCTTTTTTTAAAAAACATTTCAAAACCAAAAATGTGTGACTGTGCAGCTCTTTTTGGTTTACTACTAGTTTATGTTTTTTTCCAAGACTTACTTTACCTGTGCGACAATTGTTACAGTACTTGTTGATGGATATTTGATGATTCCTCCTTTATAATCCTGGTGCACAAAACACAGAGTGATCATATCCAGGAGCAGCTAAATCCACATCTGTCCTCACACTAACACACCTTGGCAAATATAAGCATGAAGCAAGCAAAAATATACACATACTACCCCACACTCACACTTCATCACAACCCTCTCTGGGAGATATACCCCAGGTACCCAAGGAATAAAAAACATGAGGAGTGGAAAAGGAGAAAGGTGGTAGAAAGAGATGAAAAAAAGGAATATAAAAATCTTTATAGAAAAAACCCCATGGTTTATGTAAGATATCAGTGTCTATCAGTGTCTCTGGAGAAATATTTTTCGTCGTTCTTAAAGGTGGATGTCACCTGAATACAACACAAATGCAGATGTGAGCCAAGTAAGAAAAACAGACTATTCTTGGAAAATCATCAAGAATATGCCTTAAATTAGGGACATGCTCAAATAATTTCTCAGAACATTTCTTTAGGGAGGGGATTCTCCTTGGAATATTTTTGGAAAAGCAGAACAATATTTCATATACATCCATCAGCAGTTCTTTGTGCTATTTTGGAGATAAGATTGGCCAATTATCCTCCAAGGAGGCAGGACTGGAACTAATGATGAAGAGCATCTTTATTTGGAGATTTGGTCTTTCTCTTGAAAGAGATAAATTTTTTCTCAATTCTGTTTCTTTACTTTGAGTACTGAAAACTTAGAAGACTTTTTTTTTTTTTTTTAAGCAGCTAAAGAGACTGCTGTTCATTTCTTTGTTTCTTTGTTTCTTTGTCATATGACTGGCTCTGGGGCAGTGATCTGGAGGGTCTACTCTGTGGCAGCAAAACTGAGAAATACTGTATTCCTGGTCTGAGGCAATCTGCTGGCGAAACTGTCCATGTGAACTTTCTGCAGCTGCTCAGTAAATTCAAATTTTTTGTCAATTCGTTGTGGGTACAAGCAGTGAAACTGATGAGATCATCAATTTGACTTAACAGCTGCAGGGTTCAGAGAGTTTCCGGTTCATGGGAAATTTTTAAAAATGTCTGGTTTGGATCCAAATCAGACCAAAATTATACAAAAGGAAAAAAAATCCTATCTATCAAAAATCTTCTTTTTGTATGGGATCCTCTTTGCTGAATTTCAAGAAGAAAATTCTCATGCTCTGCATATTATTTACTGCATGTAAAAGCTGTCTGATGAAAATTAATACTATAGTTCAGTGTTGACTTTTTCATATTTGGTAGCAACTATGTCTCATAATTCACACTTTATCCATGATGTGTTATTTCACTTTGGAATTTTAGTGATTTTCTTCTGTTTTCTTCGGATTTTGTTTTCGCTATTTGGCTCCTTTAAGTTAAAAAGATAGAAGTAAAGCCTTTAATCCTTCTGAATATTAACCTTTGATATTACCATTCCATGTATTAATTGTTGCTCATCTCGTGCAGATTATTAGCCCACTTATGCAACGGATTACTTCTCTGTCATATACTTGTGTTTATATGTACTACCTGCTTATACACTTGATTCAGCACTTGTTAACTCTTTGTCTGACTCATACACATATTCTGAATAGAAAGTGAAATAATTTGAAGGTCACAGCTTGATTTGCAGATGGCTACAAAAACCTCATTTTAAGGTGACAGGATTACAATACCAGAGAACTAAGCCAGTAACTGGATCATACAATTGACTTTAGCTCCCATTACATTGCAGTCCTGTAGGCTGGAACGGGTGTAGAATTTGTTTCTACTTCTCTGAGGGCATCAAGTCCATGAATGCAACTATGACCTTTTATCTCTAGCTGGTAACCAGGAGGGGAAGAAAGAATAGGAAAAAAATAACATAGTTATAATTAATCTGATGGCTGTGCTGAAAATACGAGAAGCAATCCAAGTCAATTTAAAGCATTTTTCTTCAATAGTGGCACAATATGAAGCTAATGAGTGATTTGAGCTATTTCTGAAATCACTGCCTCTGTAGCCAACAGAAGTAGTTTGAAATAGCCTTGAAATCAAGTTAATGGTGTAAAAAAAAACCCAAAAAATAGAAAAAAGGAACTTAACCTTTGCTTGTTGATTGCATTTTTGTCACCACCTTTATGTTATCCCCTGGTTTGGAGCTTTTAATGGTCAACTGCAGAAACAGAGTAGGACTTCTTCCCTAAAGACATGTATTAACTTCTGCAGATTTTTTTACAATTTTCCCTGAGGTATCTGAGCCACTGTTAGTGTTGGGCAGCAGTTTCCATTCAACAAAAAAAAAAAAAAAAAAAAAATCTATTTTCCTTTTATATTCAGAATTGGAAAAATAGATAGATTCAAATTTGGAAAGGATTTTTCCATACCTGAAATTTCTAGGAAGTATTGGGAATCTACCTCTGGCTGGTTAATGAGGTATGTGCTCCCATTCCTAGGAGGGCAGACTGGTTAGTACAGGGCTTAGGATAGTAGTGGTGCACTTTAAGCTCTCCTTCTTTGTTCCCGTACTGCTTTGGTTTGTGGGTTTGGGCACTATGCCAGTTGTTGAAGAGGGTTATAGCACTGTTGGAAAGTGTTTTGTGGTATATGTACACTAAATATTTATTTCACCTAGCTTGCATAGGGTCTGCTTAGAATTAGCAGGGAAACAAAGTACTGAATTCAGTAATCCAGGTAATGGCTATCAGTCTTCTGTTGATCAGTTCCTAAATAGAAACCTGACCATTTATTCCCCTCCACTACATGCACTTCCTGCTTTTGTGCTCAGGTCTTCAGAGGGTTTGTTGCTATTTATTATTTCAAGTTTCTGTAATTAGTATCCCTTTCCAAATCTCATTGGCTTAGCAGCAGATAGCTGGGGTTTTTTTCTTAGAAAGTGAAAGAAAATATTTTGGGGTTATCAGGTTCTAGTGAGAAATCATACTAGCAGCTTTTAGGCTAATCTTATGATGACATAGATTCTTAAATAGAAATTTTCATTCTTATGAAAGCAGATGGGTGTCTGTATAAATAAGAATTGTCTTCAATGCAATAACAAATACATTATATCTGGGCAAAGATAATTATCTCTTCTAAAGAAGTGACAGGATGCAGGACACTTGTATGTATGCTTGCATAAATTGGTGTATCAATTAAAAGAATAACATTTTTTATATCAGTTGCATTCACATTCTTCCCATTTTATTGTTGGCAAAAGACACTTGTGGTGGAGGGAGGGAAGGGAGGGAGGAAGACGAAATCAGTTTGTTGTGGTAAATTGTATGCAATGGCAGTACAAAAATGGAGACACTTTTTTTCTTCCTGTTCTTCAAAGGATTGTTTTGGTTAAAATGTCAAAAATGCCCAAGGGCTTACCCTGTGCTGAATGGACTATGCCATCTGTTTGTGTAAGGAGTGACTTGGTATGCATAAACTGTTACCTAGGTGGTAGGATTTTCAGTCTGTCAGCTCTCCTGTCAACTGCTGTCCTTGTTGCAACTGTGACCCCTGAAGGAATTAGTTGCATGATTGACTGACTGATGATGATTGACATCCACACACAATTAACTCTTTAGCTGCAGCCACCACTGAAGGTGATCCCTATGTTTTTAATCTACAGTATTGGTATGCTGTTATTTCCATGCCAGTGAGCTTGTACAAAGTAAATATGATTAAACAGATAAGTAGAACTCAGACAGAGCTGTAAGATACAGGGTTTGCTCTTAAGTTTAATTACTTTCAGTCACTTGCAACAAGACTGTTTCTTGGTGTATTTTCAAGAAAAGAAATAATTTGCTGCCCTTAAAATAGTTGAGCATCTAGGGTCCAACTTCTAGATCTCAAAACTAGTCTTACCCTGGAAGCTTGCTGGAAGGATATAACAGTCCGATATCTGCAGTGAAAGTGCTTATACCCAGTGTCATTGAATTAAAAGGGATAATGTACAGAATTGTTGCAGGTGACGGCTGTTTCACCCCTATTCCTGAGTTCTCAGAGCAGTCGTCAGAGGCATATCTCTTTCCTCAACTCCTTTCTTAAGGTAATTCTTACCAGGGGAACCAGTAGCAGTCTAATATCTGTGTTTATCAAAAATGACCATGTTCAGTCGTGGTACAAAACACAAGACTGAAAAAAGCATCTTGGGACAGATTTTGAAAGTTTACAGTGCTAAAAAATTTAAAAAAGTTCCCTTTCATATGTAGGTAGGGAGCAAATCTAATATATCTAAATCTTTTTTCTACTATAACTTCAGATGCATTACTAATATGTACAACATAACTACAAAGCCTGTTATTGTAATAAATATCTTCTGATACCTTCTCAAACCTGACAAAACAATTTTCATCTAAGCTGCTAAATTCTTATTCTTCTTCAGAATTCATCTTTAAGATATTAGACATTAGGAGTCCTAATCTGGGGACCCATTTTTCATAGTGAATTTTCCCACCTAATTCATGCATGACCTGAGTTGTTTAACTTGTACTTCCATTTATGTCTTGTTTGAAAGGCAGAGCATTTCATGACTGAGTGACTTTTATGTCTGGGGGCCTGTGTTTGAACTGGTGAAGTCAATGACTGAATTCCAGCTGTCTTGAGAGGAAAAAAGAATATGTAGATTTGTACTCCATTTTTGGCATGCTATCGTAGGCATATATTCAAAAGACTTCTTGTTAAGAGAGTCCTTATGGTAAATTTAGGTTCTAATCTACAAAGGCATTCTGATGTACAAAGGGTCGTGGGATGATGTAAGCCGAGAACAGTAACCTAAATCCAAACAGAAAACAGAAAACTTTCATAAATGCTACTTTCTCAATGCATTTGGTCAAAAATAGATCAGCTGCTTTTTAAAAAATGCAGCAAAAAAGAACTAGATATTGGCATGCTGTGTATAGTGGAGTTTATTCTGGATTTAAGTGTCATTTTAGAGTACCTTCTATTGGGATCCCAGGTTGGTAAACTGCTTCTCAGAAACACAAAATATTTAGCAGTTCCCAACTGATTGTGAAATTGGCATGAAAGCATCCAATTCTTTCATAAGCAAACAATATAATAAATACTGTCTCATTATTTAACCGTAAAGCATCTACTAAAGGATTTGTGTTGCATTGCCATTAACATATTTTAAGTAAACAGTTTGGAAGGAATATGAAATTGACCATGTGTGTTTACAGTAATATTTGCAAATGAAATACTTTTTACTAGTACTGCTTAACCATGTGGAATGGGGAAAAAATGTTGCAGTTATTTGTGTTCTGGCTGCTAAATTGCATGTGTAATTTTTTTATTTATTTATTCTAATTTTCTTAACAATACTGTGGACTTAGAATCATAATATCTTTGTGCAATTTTCCTGCTGGTTACAAATGACTGAACTAATGTATGGTTTCATATCTGAAGTTTTGAGTAGCTAGGTTTAGGCAGATGTTACTAAAAATGGTGCTTGCCTGCAATATCAGATGTACATTTTCATCCTGGTTTATTGTATTTTTTTCTGCTTGTTTTCAGGTTCTAAAACTGGATTCCAATAGGACTTGTATGTCCTAACAGAAAGTACTTTGTCTTTCTGCCATTTTTTTTCCACCTTCTGTAAGATAGCAGATTTCATTGTATGTCATATTATGGGTGCATTACACTTACATAATAAAAATATTAATATATTAAACATATTTAATATATATATAGATCATATTTATTAATATCTAATAAATTTTAAATAAGTTATATAGGAAATATCTCAAAAGAGTGGGCTTTCCCAGGAGTACTGGTCAAATTCTGGTCCTATTGCAAAGGGTTTTGCAAGGAAATAGGAAGAAAGTTAGGATTGAAGATGTCAAGCCTATTATTGCATTCTGCTAGATCTTAACATATTTTGACAATATAAGTGAAAAATTAAAACAAACAACCAAGTTAGATTTTTTGCATGGAATTACACTAGTGGTGTATTTTTGGAAATGCCAAATGGATGAAGAGGTCATAAAGTGCTATCTCTATTTTCCTAACCCTCTTTAATTCACTCAGTATTCAGCTTCTCACCTAATATATGCTCACGATTAGAAAGTCTTCCCTACCTTCCCCTTTAAGTGTGTTTATTGAAATCATTAGCATAAAACCCTGCACTATTGGAGTACAGTCTTTGGAATTGTTTTTCAGACTTTGAGGTTGGCGATTGTTCTGGGGTTTTTTTCTTGTTTGTTTGTTTGTTTTTAAGCATAGCACTTGAATTACTGGAGCTCCATAAGGAAGAAAAGTTTTCCTATTACAATGACATCTGTGTCTACAGTTGGTCACTTGATTTGGTCTCTTCCTTTATGTTTGCAAGATGATATGGTGCAATATCTCTATGTTTACAACAGGATACCTCTGTTCAGACAAGGCTAAGCATCAACTCTTGAAACAAGTATAGTCTTTTTTTCTGTTTGTGTATCACTAGCCCAGCTGAGTGTCACTGGACATGGCTACATGCAACCTTATTGTAATGAATGTCACTTTCAGACTCGTATAGTTAAAACAGATGATGTAAACAGGCAATTCATAAAATAGTATACATGACTTTTTAATTCAACTTCTGCTTTTTCTAATATTTTTCAGGCACTGCAAGAGTTTTCAACTTTCTGTAGGATGCTGGTTTCAGATGCTTTCCAAGTACCAAAAGGTATTATGCTGCTAATAGAGTGAGTATGCTTTTCAAAAAAAGGCAATATTTCAGCCCTGTGGCAACTCTATCTATAGTTACAACTAAGTAGCTTTTGTAGAAATGTCATTCCTCAGTGGTCAGTATTGGGATCAGTGCTCTTTAACATTTTGTCGGTGACATGGATTGTGGGATCAAGTGAACCCACAGCAAGTTTGTCAAGGACATCAACCTGTGTGGTGCAGTTGACATACTGGATGGAAGGGATGCCATGCAGAGGGACCTTGACAGGCTTGAGAGGTGGGCGTATGCCAACCTCATGAAGTTCAACAAGGCAAAGTGCAAGGGTTGGGACAATCCCTTGCACAGATGCAGGCTGGGTGGAGAATTAATTGAGAACAGCCCTGAGGAAAAGAATTCGGGGATGCTGGTTGATGGGGCTTTGAGCAACCTGGTCTAGTGGGAGGTGGCCCTGCCCATGGTAGGGGGATTGGAACTGAATGATCTTTCAGGTCCCTTCCAACCCAAACCATTCTATGATTCTATGAAAATCAGTACCTCAATTTGCCTTCCTTACAGCTTTTCCTTTCAGTAAGCACTTTTGAATTATGAGTTCATATGGAGGCTATGGAAGAAATAGTAGTTGTATCCTCTGATTGAAATATTTCAAACAGAGGATGAAGAGAAGTGTCTGCCTCTGGAATTATTTTGTTCTTAACTATTTTTGGGAGTTGTCCAACTTCATCCTCTGCAGTGACCTACAGCTGGGATAACCCATATCACCCAGAGCCACACAGATATGTAATAATTGGATACTGCTGTTTCAAAAATTACTTCTACCTAACCAGGATTCATTTTGAGCCTTACGGGTTCTGACGATCCAAACCTTGCCCTATGTTCAGGAGACCTGGCACAGCCTAAGTTGTCTGAAGTGTTATAATTATTCTAGGCAAGACATTTGCTGCCATTATTATTTACTGAACTAAGCTAGGACCAGAGTTAAAGGACAGTGCAGAATCTGTGTCAGAAACTGAGAGCTGAAAGGAAAGAGAAATTAATATTTGAATAAAAGATGGTAGAGCTTACATGAAGAAGAAAAAATAGACCATTAGAGGAAGAGAAGGCATTTCCAAAGAGAAAACAGCACAGAGAGGATGGCAGAGGAAATGAGACAATGAAGGGTAATGTTTAAATGTTTTCTCTTCAGAGGGAGAAAAGAGCAAGAGAAGTTAGCTTATGTAGAAACATATTGTGTATTAAAGTATTGTTCGTTGCAGGTATGTTGATATTACAATGCCAAAAAAACCCTCCCAGAATCAAACAACAAATCTATATAACACCTGTGAAAGAACCAGAAAATAATCATAGTTCCTATATGTAAGTCTAGACTGTATTGTTTCTTTATTCAGCAAGATGAAATACTCCTATAGAAACTACATGTGTGAAACCAGACAACTGTTATGCACTGAAGAAAGCCAGTACAGATAACTGAAAAGGGTTACAGTTTTTCCTGGAAAAGGGAGCATGTTTCCCCTAGAAAAGTACTCTTATCTTTGACTTTCTTTAGACCAGCCCTGCAAAGAAGACTATGGAAATCATTAATAAAATTGTTAGTTTTACATCTAAAATCTATTTTAAAGATATTAGACAAGGTATTAATAGACATATTTGTTTGATTGCACATTAGTTTATCATACAGCAACCTGAGTTTAACTTTTCATCTTTCTAGGGGAAATTACAAACTGTGTTGCTCTTAGTCCCAAAGAGACTAATAATCTTCACATTGTTAGCATCCACCTCAGCAGCACAGGTACTCTTTCAATCATAGTAATTGTTCTGCATTTAAATTAATAATATTAATCACTGTTTCCAGTTTCTTCTTACATTGAAGGATAGATTGTTTCCGTTTCAGATCTCAGGACCTTGCTTGTCCAAAAACCTTTTCCCCCCTCATCAGGTAATTTATTAAAACATTTTTCCTGTTAAATGTTTAGCCTGCATGCATCTACTTGGTCCAGCTTGGGATCAGAAGCCCAAGAACTCTGTTAGTGCATTAGTTCCCTTGGAATAATTGCATCTTCTGAAGAAGCAGAGTGGGCCAAGAGAATTTCTTTGACAATATAAACCACCTTGTGTATTCTTTGAGAATAATTCTAGCTTTCTGTTATTGACTTGATTTAACAGTTTGAATGTGCTTAAATTCACCTGGCCTGTGCCTACTTCAGAAGTTGAATTAGAATCCCTACATAGCTTTCACGGTTTACTTGACATTGGGCTAAAATGCTATTAATGTTATTAAGTTAAAATGTTATTAAATTAAGATGTTAAATTGAGTTAAAATGTTATTAAGTTAAACCAGTACACACTCTGTAGAGAGCAATTCCTAGAAAGAAGTAATAAGGGGAAGATAAACCACGAAATGTAATAAGTGTGCAGGAAAGAATAACAGAGGTTAAAAATTCTGGCACAAAATAAGATGAGGGGGTCTAAGAGGGAGAACAACACACATGAAGATAAAAGAATGCAGAGTACCTGTCTTGGGGCACTGTTTGAGCAGTGTCTATGCATAGATATAACTGCATGATAACGAACAACAGCGTGAATCTTCATCTTTCTCATCCCTTAGAATATTGCTTTGAAAATATATTGATAGTGTTTTTATTTACAATGGTACTTTATGAACCTAAATGCAAACCAGCAGTAATGAGCAATTGGTGTCACTAAATCCATTTGTAAGAACATTACCACACTCAGAAAGTTGTGAGGGTAGTTAATGAACCTTGCTGATGTTCTTGTTAGAAATGCCTGACTTAGACCCTGATCTTCTCTTTAAGGTTTGATAATAATCATGCCTTCATAGTTTAATGTGTTTATTGTTTCCATTCATGACACTGTAATTATAATATTCTCTCTCCTCTTTTTTTTTTTTTTTTACTTTTTAGATATTTAGCAAACTGGCTTGCAGAAATAAAGAAATCTTGGGATTATGTTTGATTTCATGTCTCCAAATCTAACTTTCTTTGTGGATCTAATAAGAGCAAAATAACAATCTTTTCCTATAACGGAGAAAATTCTAACAGTTTCTCCATGATTAATTTAAAAAAAAAATGTTACTGCTCACCTTAAGAAGAAACTTTCCAGGCTTTTTTGGTTCAAAACAACCTTTGGTAAAGTTAGAAATTAATTGCTGTGAAAAACAATTACAAATTTAATGAGGAATTGGAAAAATTGATTACATAAAATTCATGTGAAGACAATATGTGATAGTAATTATACTCAAGTTCTAGTTGTAAACTCAGTTACATCTAAGTTTCTAAGTCAGTGTTTTCCTCTTAAGTAGATGATGGCCTAGTGTTGTGGAGACGTGTTTTATATTTTAAGTTTTATCACTGGCCCACAGCGAAAACATAAGGAAATAATTTTTCAGCTCTGTTTCTCTACACAGAAAAGAATACAATGCTAAATATCTCTTTTGTTGTGCTTTTGAGTCGTACAAATTAGCAGTACCATATAGAAGCTGCTGTTTTATGATAAAATGTTTACACATTTATAAGGGTCTAATAAGGCATGGGTTGGCCAGGAAGTTGCAACCATCCACAGTTTTTCCCCCTGCCACTCCAGCCCTAGACTTTTTTGCAAACTGCAAACTGATACGTATGTGAACAGACTTTTAAGCTGTTTTCATGACTACAGTCTGAGCATTTGTTTGTTTACAAATAAATGTATTTATAATACATAAAGAAAGTGAGTTGATTAATACTAATAACAGCTATTCTAATAATACAGAAATTTGAGGTTCAGATTAGGTTTTGGAAGAAGCAAAGGGCAGAAATAACATGTTAAGAATTTTCAATTGCTTTGTTTGACAGAGTGCTTAGCAATTCTCAAACATAGAAAATCCATGTCTCTTGGTGTTTGTGCTTTTTCAGATCTGTACTCAGTTGCCAGAGTTGTTCTCAGTTCAGATACTGTGGAAAAGTTAGAATTGGTATGGCAATCCACATACATTTTCTCCAGTGGAGTTCTTATTTTCCTTCATTTTAAGCAATCTCCAGAAGAAAATAAAGACTTGCAGTGATGTGGGAGACTTCATGCAAATCCCAGTGGAAGCGGTCTCCCCTGCTATGAGGCAGGTGGGCAGCAGGGAGGAGATGTGCAGACATTTGCAAGTTTGGCATTGTACCCTGTGTACAGCCCTGCAGAAACTTTTGACATTGAAAAGTAACCAGATTAACATTTAATTTCTTTGGAAGGCTTCAAAACAACTGATTGTGTATTGAATAATTATTTAGAATAGTAAGGCATTTTTTCCCATCCCCTTTCCTTCTCTCTGTAATTCTGTCCCCTTGGGCAGGGCTTTAATGGAGAATAAACAGGACCATTAGGTCTGTGGTTCAAAAATCTAAAGTTCCCTGCAAAAAAATCAGAGAGAGTCTTGGGCAACATCTATTTCTTGAGACAATTGTGGGTATAATGAAACAAACTACTTGCTGCAGGGTGGGGAGTGGAAGGGGGAAGAATATAGAGGTATGGGTAGATCTTCAATGATTCGAATTAATGTGTTCTGATGGGGCTTTTTTGAGGATGTCTTTTATTTCTACAGGTAGCTGTGGATATTATTGTTGCTTATTGGTATTCAAAACAAACCTAAAACAGCTAAATTGCATCTGCCAGAATATAAATTTTCTCTCTTTTCTCTCCCCATCTGAACAGTGGAACTTATCTTTAATTTCAGCAGCATCTTTGATGTCTGTTCATTTAGCAGAGTATTTTGTAACTCAGGTTAATTGAAGACATGGTCTATGGTTGACTCAAGAGTTGCTTTAATAAGATTATGTTTATTAAATTGATTAAAGAACTGCTTGTCCTCATAATCGACTATGAGAATGCTGTTTGTGGTATTAGAAATGGATTAAGGTGCACTCAGACAAATTAAACATTTTGTATAACTAGTTTTATTTGTGGAGACTAGTACTGCTAGCTTTTGTGTGTGCCTTTTTTCACATGCACTTGTGTGTCAGAGGGCAGCAGTTCTGGATCTCATTTGCTCACAGGGATTCATTGTCCTGTGGTAATTTTTTCCACCTGACAACTGCTTGGTATGCAGCAGCATGGCAGTGCATCAGTGATGGGAACTGGGCAGGGATCCCCAGTTGTCCACAATGCAGGGTTGGTGAGCACACCACAGACAGTCAGCATGCCTGTAGAGAGCTGTTGGCAGGACATGCATGAAGATGCTCTACCCTGCTTCGGTTGTCTAACACTGTGTGGAGCCTGAAATTCACTGTGTACAGGGGACTTTTTCATTACTGCTAAATCCCTGAGCAGGGCTGGTATGAAAAGGAGCTGAGATGTTTCATAAAAAAAGCAGAATAAGGATCAAATATGAGGAATATATCTTCTTTAGGACCATTTGAGACAGTTCTGCTTGCTTCATCTCCCATTGAATTTCTGGTTCTTGTGCAAAGTTGTCCTTTTTCAGGGGCTTTCCCTAGTGTTATGCTTTCACAGTTTTATGGGAAGCCACAGGTTCTGTCACAATAAAGAGGCAAAGAGTTATTTCAAACTGAAACAGCAGTCATAATTTTCCTCTCTCATGAAAACCCAATAATACCTTTGAAATTAAAGACAACCCAAAAAGAAATCACTTGTTGGATTTTTTTTTTTTGCTCTGAATTTATTATTGCCATTAACAAAAATTATCCCAAAAGGAATAGTAAGGCAGAATATTTTTGGAAGCCTCAGGAAGTAATGAAGGTGACATTTCATTTAAAAACATAGCTCTGCCACAGTGAAGGAAAACTCAAGATATAGATAACTCTCCCATCATAATTATGAACTGCTATGTTGCTTTTTCCCCCAATAATTCACAATGATTGCTCTCACAGAAAAAAAATGTTGCTGTTTCTTCTGCTATTAAATTTCTCTGTCCTAAGCCAAAGTGATTTTCCAAGCACCCAGATTATGGGTACTTGCCTGTTAGTTATCTGCAGACATATAACTGCAGCCAAACTTCAGATCAGAGAACAGTTTCACACTGGCTATTAGTTTGGTACTGGTCCCAAATCATGGGACTAATTATGGGAGCCAAATTATTAGGCTCAATTATTAAACCATTACTATTACCATTTTAAGATAAACTTTACTAACCTCCCTACTTGACTTACTATGGTTGAGGTTTTACTTTTGACACCAGAAATGGTGTATTAGGAACCATCTGAATTTTTATTCAGCAAGATATAAATAGCTTTGTGAAACACTGTAGAATGATCATGTGTAATAAATGTACTTCAAAAGTATGAAGAAATACAAGTGGCTAAGATTAAAAGTGTCTAACTAGGACATTTTAAAAAATTGAAAAGCTAACCAGAATTAAAGAAAAAATAAGACAGCAGACTCTGAAATGGTAATCAGGGGCTTTTGTGTGACTAAGATCTATTGTGCATTTCTCAGTCAAGTAGAGAATTAGGAGAATTCTACTTTCTACATTTTGAATATTTGCTTGATTAAAAAGAGTTTTCAAGTTTATTGTCTATATATAAAACTAGGAAGAATGGCCGTGAGATTTTGCCACTAAGAAACCGTAAAAACTAAGTGACTGATGACCAACAAGATCACAAAGATTTTCTTAAAACAAGAATGGATTTAAAAACCTAATGGTACATTCTCAAGTCTTCTGCATGTAAAACTTGATAAGTCAAGTAGGACGTGTATGGAAATCTCTTATGTCAGAGTTTTGATGTCTCCATTAACTTTTATAACATTTAGGAAGCTGGCAAATGCTAGTATTTCTAGTTAGATTTATCAAGACTATATGAATAGTATTATTCTACTCTTAGTCTACTCTTCATCTTTAGAAAACTTGAGGCCACAAGACAGCTACGGAGCCTGAGGACTTCCTCCCAGTCTGTTCCAAATGGGATCTGCATAGAACATTCCCCAGCCTGCCAAGTCTATGCCCACATTACTTAAAAAACATATTTCTTGAGACAAACTCTGGTATCTAAAATATCAGCGTATCACAAATAGGAAAATTCTGACTCTTTCCTGAAAAGCAACTGTTTTAATAAACAAATGTATCAAAGCCAAAACTTTGAAGACAATGTAGGTATTTCCAAATTGCCCCAATATTACAAACATACAGACTACCCAGGAAGGTAGAGAGGGTCAAATAACGTGTTTAAGCCTCTACGATTATTCTTCCCAGTATGACATCCTCTTTGCCACTTGGTGCAGTGTTTTAATAGTCTTTTTTTCTGCTTCAGTACTTTTCACATCCAATATTCTTCTCTACCCTTACACTAAGCTCCAAATTACTCAGGAATACTGAAAATACAGACTGGATTGGTATATGTATTGGTACATATATATACTAATATACATATATTCATATATATATATAGTCATATATATAGTGTATATATATATTCATATATTGAGTCATCATCCCTGGAGGTGTTCAAGAGGCATTTGGATGTGGCACTGGGTGATACTGTTTAGTGGTGATGTGGGTAGGAGTTGGACTGGATGATCTTGAGGGTCTCTTCCAACCTCAATGATTCTATGATTCCATGTTTTGGAAAACTAAAACTCCTTCCCTTGACCTTCAGAGGTAGAGCAGATAAAGTTTTGGAGAGCCACGAACAACTGCCCCTCAAATGTAGTGTTATTGTATTTTTGTTATCCCTTTTGCTTGTTTTATTACACAGCTTTTCTTTGGTGTTTCAGTGCTTCAACATTTATAGTCCAGACATGATGGCATGGACTATGAGCTAGTAAGTGGGCTCTGCTTTTCTTCTGCCTTGCTATCTATTAAACAATTAGTTTCTCTTTGAGCCCTCATATTTATCAGGTTTAGCTCTGCTGGAAAAGTCATGAGCTTACAATGTCTGAACAGGATCTAAAATTCTGATACTGTAATAGGTTCATTCCTTTAAATTCTTTCTATATTATCTTATGTCAGAATAAGTCTTTGTAGTCTGTTCTCTATTTTCCAAGATGCTTAAACTTGATCAAAAAAGAGGATGCTAACCTAAAATATTTTTATTTCCTTAGTCCTGTGGAACACACATGAAACATATGCTCATTAGTTACAGGAACTAATTTAAATGATAATGTTTTCAAATGGCCAACATCAAATAAACTTAGGGAGTAAACATCAGTGCAACATGGTAAACAAGCTATGAAGTGCAGCTGAGTGTGAAGATGATTATCAAGGGATAGGGTTTCTGAGTATTGGGCAAGTAAACCAATCTACTTTCTGATAATAATGTAATTTTCTCATGCAATATGCTGGATTACCTCTCCCTCAGCTCTGCTCTTGCTGCTCTCTTTCAGTAATATTATCCCTTTTATGCACTCAATTCCTGAGCCATTGCTGGCTAGTGCAAAGACCACTAAGCTGCATGTGTATGCGTATGCACGTGCACACACTGCTGATGGTATTAATTTAGTTAGTGGCTTTTAGATGTTCACAAAAATCAGAGGCCACTAAACTGCTTGTAAACTGGGGTACATGAAAGGAAATTGTTTTTTTTTCCCTCAGCAGCAAAGGTATGAATATTACTACAGTGCTTAATCAGAGGAACTCTCATTGTATTTGTCATCTTGCTTTAGTTTGAATTTTTGTAGAGTGTACTTAATGATTAGACACTTATAGGGATCTACTTATTAACAGTACTATGCATGATCTCTGCAATGTCACATTTTGTAGACAAGTTTAAAGGCATTAAGGAAGATATTACCAAAGGTTTTATTAGGTTTTTCTTGATACGTGTTTCTACAGGGTCTTAAATTAGAATGTTAATCTAATCCATATTTTAAGTGTTCTTACTTACAGTGGACACTCCTTCTTTCTATCAGTGAGACAGGTGTTTGTAAATATGTATATTTCTTCAGCTCTTTTCATCCGATAAGCTCAGTAAGCTTTCAGTGCCCTATTATTTAGCATTAGAAGATGTTGTTACTAAATTAATTTTACAGATTTGTGAGACAAGGCTCATGTACTCCAAAGAGATTGCAATACGTTTGGGGATCAGTGGGGATTTTCAGAGGAATGATGTCTTTTAGCAGTAAGCTAAAAGTAATGGGCCTGAGTAATGCAGAAATAGACAGTGGGTCTATAATGAGATTATAGCTGTTTTTTTAAAAAAGTAGGCATTCTGAGACATAAAAAACATTAGTAAGAGTGTGATGAAAATGAATGATGTACAAAAGCCAATTTCAAACTTCTTACTTTCTGATACTGATGGGGTACCCACCTGAGAGAAAACAATTTTCATCCTGACTGAAATTGATTATGCAGTGTCAGATACAGGAAAAACAGGTTAGATACGCCAGACAGACCACTTTTCAGCAAGCCATTGTAGCTATCCAGCAGCAGTAAATGTTGGGTCAAGTCAGCCCAGGGAAGGAAAGCAAGACTTGCTTTTTCTCAGTTGTGAAGGATTCATGAGCACTTTCTATATGTCATCCAAGAAGGTGCTCCCTCACATACGTACACCAACTCAGCCCTGAACCCCTGATTGCTTGTACCATCTAACACACACAATTAATTACCTTTCTAAGTAAATCTTTCTTGCCTTCACTGGTTGCAAACATAGAATTTCCCAAAGAAATGACAGAGAATTGGTACACACAGGTGATGTAAGATTCATTCCAGGACCATCATCATGATCAGTCAAAGATAAAAGCAGGTGTTCCTCGACTTGTAACAATCCAGGTTGCCATCTTTCTAGTTATTATATAGTTAGGGACCATTTTTAATACACTGTTTAAAAGTGTTAAAAATGCTTTCAACTTGATATTGGTGAATTTGGAAAGGCATTCCTCAGTTATTTCTGTTCTGTGCTTGTTCCCAGGGAGACAAGCTACTACAGGACTCTGGCTCTAAACCTAAAAAGTGAAAAATGATACCAGTGGCAATTTTACTAATCTTGTTATATATTTCCCAAACTTTGCTTCTGCAATTGCGTTGAGTGCACGCAATGGCATGGAGTGAGAGAAGATATGATAGGTATTCTATTTGTGAGCACTTGTGAGCATTTGTGAGCATAACTACAAGATACACATGGCTTGACTTGCAGTGTAACTCTCCCAAGTCTACAAAACCTTACATCATGCTATCACCTCTATCCCCTCTAAACAGAGTAAACTATGTATATATTTAAACTTACATGCACCTAACTTCTTATTTTGGAATACTTTTCCATGTGCATCAAGAACAAAATGTATTTATTTTCTTCCTTCTGTTTCTGCCTTGATGAAATGACTAAATTCTGCTCTTTTTTAAGAGAAGATCTAAGGAGACATCGACAATCCAAAGAACAGATGAGTCAAAACATAGTCTGATTAACAGAATGTAGAATTCTAGGAACACATATAGCTCTTAGTAACCTGGATTTGATTTTTAAAATATTAGCATTTTTAATGAATTACGTGAATCACCAGGACACTATTCTTGTGGCAGTATACCAAACCAGAACAGCACGGATCAGACCAGAAAACCCTAGCAATGGAAATCTTGTGTACGTAAGCACTAATCCAAGCCATAATATTTAATACAAAAATTTACAGAGAGCAAAACCAAACATCAGGGAAGGGACTGCTTCTTTAATATACAGTCCTTTAATATAAGGACTACTTCTTTTTGTATACAACCTTGCTGCTTCCACAGATCATTTGAAAATATTTTTTGCTAACACTGAATTTTACCTGATTTACAGTATGTCCTGGTTTAGCAATGGCCAGGGCAAGCCACAACTCAGAGACAGATTTTTGCTTCTACCACCCCCCCTGGGAAATAGAAGGGGAGCAAGGAAGAAAGGCTCAGCGGTTGGAAATTAAAACTATAACAAATTTAATGGCACAGGGAAAAGGGAGTAACAGGTGGGGAAAAAGAGGAAAATGTATATATACAAATATATACAGCCTGAGCTCCGATGACCTGCGATACAGGCTCCCGAAAGGTCCTTCACTGCAAGGCCGATGGGGGTAAAGAGAGTCCAAAACCCCAGCACCCGATGCAGTCGGATGCTGCAGAGCATGTGGCGAGCTGGTAACAAAGGCTGGGCCTCCTCTGGGCTGGCTCCACGTGGCGGCAGGTAGGAAAGGGAGCGCGAGGGAGGAGACAGCCAGAGAGAGCCGAAGGGAGGCA